>VYYJ01001298.1:0-32900 GCA_021029165.1 Cyphoderus albinus | reverse complement strand
TTACAAAGGAAGAATTAGTTCTCACTGACGAGAATGGTTCATACCAATCTGATGGAAAGGTGGTTTAATTTTAAAGAACCTTCTTGTCACTCTTGTCAGTTACCATACTACACTGTGAGAGAAAAAAGTTTTTTGTTGTAACTGGTATCTCCTTGTTATGCCAATCCGTGATTTTGATTAGTTTCATTTGTGTAATTGTACTTAACCTCCATATTTAAATTAACTATGTGTAAATGTAATGTGTAAATGAAAATATGATATAATCTGAAAAATTTTGAACTTTGTAAAATTAACAATTATTTACCGTTTAATGAAAGAAAAATGACTCTTACCGTAAGAGTCTTACGATTTTAGTACTTTTGAAATCATGCTTATTATGCATATTAATGGTGGTTGCCTATAGTAACGAAATACTTCGTTGTTGTCACCTGAGACATTGATATTCGACAAGAGCGTGTCGAGTTACCTAGATTTCATGATTTTCAGGGTCAGAGCCCGCGGGAGTGCTCCTTCGTTCCATTGTTAGACAAATTATTTATCCCTTATTAAAAAATTTATAATCGTATAAGCTCTCAGCAATTAATAAGTGTCGTCATTTAGTCGAACTCGAAATGAAAATTGTAGGACCAGTTGTACAAGTTTATAGAAATATTCTCAGTAATTGTATACCCAATATCTTTCACTGCGCTTCGATATATGTAATTTTCCCCCAGTCATATAGAGGTGAATCAAAGTATTGCAAAGGTTTGGCGATTCAAATGGGCGAATTAAAATTAAAATTATATTTTGGAAAAGCAGCTTACAAAAATGAATCAATTTAAACTTTGTATATTCCTATTACAAATATTTCAAACGAGTTGTAATTCTTTAAGGCAACCCATTGCGTCGAATAAATGGCATGAGCCATTAGATGAATCACCCAATCACAGTAAAGACTCGAATGATATCCGTGAACAATACCAGGCATACAATAGAATTGCAAATTTATATCCAACGATATCTAACCTGGAGGAACACACTTCTGCTTTTGGTCCCAAATCACTTCTTGTACTTGACAACTTTCCGTCAATTGATATTCACCTTTCAACTCCAGCAGTATTACGACACCCTGTGCCGTTGGTTCTCGGAGACGAAATATGCGGACTTGTGGACACAAAAGTTTGGGGAACGAAGCAGTTTTCGTTGCTGAATAAATCGAATTTGGAATATTTGAAATGTCCAGTTTCGAAATATTTCTCTGGATTATCAAGTAAATGCAGTGTATCAACTGACCTGTGTTTACGACTTCGTCATGTTGACATTGTGAGAAATATAAGGCCCTGGAGTTGTCAAGTTCATTTTGCTTTATATCCTCCAACCTACAAGCTATACTCTATTAGTCCGTTATATCCAAAGCTTTTTAGCTATCCCACGTTTTGGAGTGTTGCTGGCGCCCCCATGCCATCTTCCCTCCCTAAAGTAAACGTATTTATTCATTTGGATTTTTTTAACAAAAGCGTTGAGTTCAGTAGAAACTCACATCTAATGCTTTGGATGCATGAAATAGTTGAGCTAAATTATGGATCACCTTACACTCGTTACGATGTGTATTGCTTTACCTTGTTCTTTTTATATACAGTCAGTAAGCCGAAAAAAGAAATCTGCAATTTACAACATTCCGTCGCCATGATTTACAAAATTGAATTAATAAATTATTACACCTTTTCCAATCTATACAGAACAAATAAGTATTTACCAAATTTAATTCCACTACGAACAATTCCCAATTTAACGAGTTTAGCTGAATTTGAATCAAATCCTGCGTATTCAGCACATAATCGCGTTTATTTGAACTGGTTATTTATTCCAGGCCTCACTACATTTGGTATGGTTACACATATGTTGCAGTTACTTTTTGATTGTGCACAAATTTCAATACACCCTAGAAACTTTGCGAAAAATCGCAATCAATATACAAGCCAGGAGAGAGCTGCGTTTGGCTTTGCAAATGTATGGAGGCTTCTGATCAGGAACTCTACCTGGTTTTCATCACAAATGAACAGATGTGGAGAATATCCTCAGGCAAATGCGGTACAGGGTTATAGGCAGAGACTGCTTAGAGTGACAAGCTTTTCCTACTTCCGCCAAACCTACTTTCACCCATATTTTGTGACAGACAAAATGAATGATCCTACGATTTGTGTCTTGTGGAACAAAAAGTGAACGCGTGACACCGATTGCTTTCAATGAGTTGGTTTCTGTGTTCGACGGGTGGATTTGGTTCGCAATTGGATTATCAATCGTTATGGTTTACATTCCGATACGCAACTTGACACTTGTACAGCGGCCTCTCACGAATTTTACGTCACTGATAAAAACATTATTAGAACAGGGCAGCCCAATTGTTGAATCTATTTTTAAGCAACAGTTTCTGAGATTCCCCATCGGAATATTTCTACTGATGAGTATTGTGCTGAGCAATGCTTATAAAAACACGAACGTGTACAATATGATTCTCCCAAGAAAAGTAATTCCTTATTCCAAGTATAGTGAATTGGTTGCGGATAATTTTACAATTTTAGCCAAATCCGCATTCGTTATAGCAGTTACTTTCACACAGTATATTTTATTGCCACCAGAATGGATTTCACCGAATGAAGTTCATGGTATTTTTGCCGGTCTGAAATCGATATCCATAATGGATGTAGTGGAATCCGTGGCTAAGCAGCACAGAACAGAAGGAAATATTATCAATTATGAAATAATAAGTAACTCAACAATATTTAAATTGGGTATTTACAATCGTGTTGACATGCATAAGTCCCTTAAACGTGACATGACAAAAATAGTAGACGACTTCAAACAAACCGATGTTTTGGACCTAGTTACAGAGTTGGAATTATATCGTTCCAAAATCAACGATATTAAAAGGAACGAGGAGAATGCATTGTATCACCATTTAGAAAACTGTAGATCTGCTGCCGTGATAGCGCCAGATTATATATGTCGTGGATTTGCCAGAAAATTAAAAAGAAATCAATTGCGAAATGTGTTTGTGGGAAACGAAATTTATACTGATATTGACAGCTACTTCAGTATACAAGGCGTCGTCCCTACATTCATTTATATCAGGTTAAAATCCATCGCGGCGGCCGGACTTTGGGGACGCTGGATCAATATATTTCTTGGAGGTAACGGATTTAGCAAACGTGATGATCCGTCCCCACCAGAACCACCCAACTTGCACGGGAATATAATTGTTATTTTTACGCTCTGGTTGGTTGGTATTATGTTGGGGATCGGTGGGTTTGCCTTCGAGAATAGAAAAACTATTTTAAATTCATTGTATGTCTTTCTAATATGGCTAACTACACAATTGAAAAGACATTGGCTAAAATGCCTTCGTAAGGATGATTCACATGCTGATGCGAATTTGAGAATCCATACTAATGTTACAAATTTGTGCCTCTAAATTAATTTGGACTGGTTTAAATAATTCAACCAGTCGGTTTGCACAAATTAAATTGACTTACGGTCTAATAATCAAGTTGTCATTTTGTATGTGCTAAAAGTTGTTATTAAAAAATCAAGCAGTTTTTGCTATATACTTCTTTATCAGGAAGTACATGATTGTAATACATATCGTCATTTGCCTACAAAATTCCTTTCACTTGCTATATTCTAAAATGGTATAACAGCAGGATTTCATTATTATTTATCAGCTTTTGCAAAAAACTACATGATTGTGGACACTTTATTTTTTTAAACAAATTACAACATAAGATAAGCAGTATCACATTATAGATAAAACCAGCAATAAACGATGATGCAATAAAAGAATGTCGTTAAAAATAGGTAAAGGTATTGTAATTTTTAATAACCGACTGTTTGGTAAACAATGTTTGCAGAATTTAACCAGTACTTGTATAGGAATTGAAAATGAAATGTTTTGCCTGGCTGGATATACAAAAACTGCATGTTTTATTCAACCACACCGATTTCTAATCATATTGTAATTCGGTTTAACAGTTCTGCGGAATTAACCAATGGCAAGTGGCAATACCAAGACATCCGAATTTTTTATAGACTTTTATCACAAAATCTTTAATTTTAAAACCGTTTTTGAGTCTGCTATTGAAGCTGAAAGGAAAACTAACTAGTAAAATCGACTTTCTTTATATTAATGCCGAAAATGTCATATAATGTCAGCTTAAATGCCATAAATGTCACGACATTTATATTTTTTAAATGTCCGGAAAATGTCTTGACATAAATGACATTTATGACATGTCATGGCATAAAAGCCGCGACAGAAGAAATGCACATCCCGACATTCCTATTCACAATCAAACAAAATATACAACTTTACCAATACCTTTTTGAAATTGAAATTTGATTGAAAATCTTCGATAGGAGTTATTGAATTAGATTATCATACTACAGATTTTAAATTATTATTACTGCGTTCAAAATTTATGAAATCCTACACGAGTTTTAGAGGTCAACAAAGCTCTCAGAATGCCCCTCCAAATTCCTTTATGATAAACAAGGAGAGTTGTCCTCTTCACGACAAACTGCTTTCCATAGCACAGTAGAACTGGAGCACAGCTTCGCTCAAACCTTCTCATGAGCTGCCACTCTTGTTTGTTCCAGGTTTTCTTCCTCCAGGAGAAAATGACTCTTTTGCCTTCTGCAAATATGAACCTTCCAAGCTGCAAAATTCCACTCCAAAATAATGTCGCTAAAGGTGATGCTAGCAAAAGCGACGCTTTCCCCATCGGAGGAAGCTTGTTCCAGTATCGAATTAGTGAAAAATTGCAATACATTGGAATTAAAAAAAACTCAACGTGGTATATAATAATAAAAATTCCGAAAAGATCCATCGCGTGTGCATTAAGTACTTGAAAACATCTGTAAACATGCATGAGATTAAAAAAATTTCGAAGAGTTTCTCTAGAACGGTACTGCTTTCTCCCAAGTCGTAATTCTTGTGTAAGCAAAATGGTCACGTATGCAACATAGATAATACTAATACATCCCAAAAGGGAAATGATTATTCCAGACACAAAGAGTACCCAGAAATGAAATATGAGGACCAGAAATTTCACAGGAAATGTGAAATAATTGAGTGGAATTAGAAATCCCGCAAATAGCGGAGATCGTATGTCGTAGAGAGCAAAGAGAGAAAGCAGAAACGATAAGTTGCAGCAGCATGTGAAATCCACTACAACGGCGAAGTCAATGAATATGTTCAATCGGCTCGTGTCGGGATCAAAATTTCGAAAGTAAACACCTGAAAATAACTAATTCAATTATTCATAACTAATGTTTATTAAACTTTCTTCCATTAATTTTATTTGCTTCATCTTAAAATTTGTGTACCTTGAAGATATCGCATGAACTGGACAACTCCATTTAAAACCCGACAAAGGTCTTCGGCGAAAAAGAGGCATAAGTAAAATCCAATTAAATACGTGACAATGCATATCCAGTAAACAAATGTGATATTAAGCAGATGCAGATTCCTATCCAGATATAGTTTTAAAATATTGCACGTCACTATTGTTATCCACAGGCAAAGTAAACAAAAATTTGCTTCAATCCGAAACTTTGCTTTGTGTGACAAATCATTTCGAAAATGGAACTGGACCAGGTCAAACTTTAAATTGGACACTCCAATTTTCCAGGAAATTGTAGTGAGAATATATAATATTTGATAGAGTCTCTTACTCAACATGGTAATATAATACAGCCAACGCTCAAACTATACTGGATATCCAAGTGAATAAATCCGATCCAATTTTTGAAACATTTTATAAAGCTCTGTGTAGTAATGACATTTTTTACTTCCTGACTGTATTACATAGGCAGTTTTATTTTGTGGAATACGTGAACAATTCAGTATTGAACATTCCTTTTTACAACATTCAAGAAAAACTTACCAGTCACCACTGTCATTACCTTTAAATTAAATGGGCTAGCTATGACGTAACCTCTTCCTGAAACCTCCAATTACGAAAGCATTAAAATTAAAATTTTAGTTAGGCATTGTTTCCGGGTTGGTGACATTTTTCACCAGGACAGTTTATCGCATACCATATTAATTATAAGAATTTCAATTTTCGACTTCGCACGTTGAGGTTCTCGCAATATGTTGTCATTCTCTTTTACATCTTTCGCATAATTAGCCTCGTTACTCGTTCGCATGCAAATATGTCGCTTGGAAGAAATACAAAAATGAATTGAAAAAATGCTGGCAGTTGATAAAGTTGGTTCAATGAAATTGGTTCTTCCCAACATAACTTCCCAAAACTCTTATTTGCGAAACTGAAATGTTGCGTGAACACAAAAAGGGGATATTTAAAACGTGCGAACATTTGTCCTAGCAGAACATGAATTGCAAGAATTGTCCGTTTCCCATTGTTTTACATTGGGGTTACACCCACAGTTCATTTTTGCGGAAAAATATTGGTAAAGAACTTGTATACTTAAACTCGCATAATTTATACCATTTTGTATTTACTTGTATTGGATTTGGATAGCAAATCAAAGTAATATTGACGCATTTGATTAATAGGTTATTTTATAATTTAAAATTAAGTCATTGGATGTTAAAACTGATTTGACTACTTTCATTTATTTGAAGGTCTCGAAGTGTTTTGCAAAATTGTATGTTCCATGTCCAAAAGAATAGAAATAATGTTGGTGTGTAATGATACAAAATTTAGTTTATGATATTTGATTTGTAGTAAGTAAATAACACAGTTATGGACATCTAGATTTTAAAAGTTAAAGGTTAGAGTTTTATTTCAATTAGAACATTTCCGTGAGGCAGAACGCGTTGAAACACTGATATTTATTTTTTAACTTATTGAAGCTTTGGAACTCTCCGGTAATGACGGGTAGTGGATTTTCCTTTGCAACTGAAGGAAACATGAAATCCTTTTTTCGTGAAAAGAAACGAGGAATGAGCCACGACATTGTCGAGAAATTTCATCGCATGGATAACGATGTTGTCGTATAGATAATACGTTGACTGTAAAATAAAGTTCATCAATAAGTTTGCTATATTTACATAAAAAAGTTACAAAGCATTATGTCTAATGAGTATAAAGCAGTACATCATGAGTTCGCCCATCAAAAAACTTATCCCTTTTTTCCTTCTGCGCCTCGTACTGATACTCCTTAATAAAATCTTTGCAAATAACTGCGTATTTGTAATGAGCAGGTCCCAGTTTTGTAACATTAATTTTCTTCGGCTGCACCATCACTTGAACGTCGGAGTCAGCCATGCCTAATTACAATTAGATATAAACAACGTTCTCCGTAATGATCTCACTTCTTATTGAGTTGAAATTAATATTGTTTGCTATTTTTACTCACCAGTCGCGTTTAGGTATTCTGCGTAATCGGGTCGGCTAGTCTCGCTTTCAAACTCGTACTCTCCTTCTAGGAAACATGATGTCTCGTAACCTAAAGAAATTTTCAAGGACTGAATTATGCATATCGAACCACCGCTACACATAATAACATAACAATATAATTGACTAGGAATATAGGAATATAGGAATTGATTTATGTATATAATATAATAAAATATTTTCACTTTAAGGTCTATTTATTGACTTACATAATGATTGAACAATGCTTATCAAAATGATGAATCCTATACACAGTGGCATTGTTAATTACTTGAATTTTAAGGAACAGGATACAAGGTGCAAAATCTTAAGAAATTGGAATAATTTTTCAAATGAAACCTAAAATCAGCGACCGTTTTAATGCTATTTCAATATTTATTACGCTAAAGGCGGAAAACTACTGACACTTAAATAATGGATTAGTGAACATTTTTACTGCCATGAAAAGTAATTTGTATTCAGGAATCGTTAACCTATCTTTTTATCATCGGATGTGAGAGTGGGATTGACACTAACGCAAGGGAATTTAATGTAGGTTTTTGTGATTAATATCATTTATCATTCATCTTCTGCCGAAAAAGAAAGCAATCAAATTTTAGATTCATTAATGTTTTAATCATGAATCATGTACTATTTCAGACTTTTCACACGTCATTCATTTTTGTAGGTGCGCCCACGATTCATGTATACCGAAACCAACTTGATAACAGTATTATTAATAGTTTGACGTCTAATCTATAATGTGCTCAAATAAGTGGGCGCTATCAATAACTTTGGAAATGTACCACGAGGCTTTGTTATAACTAACTAGGAATGCGATGATAAGAGTAAGTTTCACATACGACGGCTCATATCGAGGTCAAAATTCTTCACAAGTTCAATATTGGCATAAAAGTAAATTGTGAATTTCAAACTCGACCAAGAATTCAAAATCTATTCATAAAATATTCCAGTGTTAATAAAGATGAAATACTCAAGCCGATGCCTATGAGCCAGAGGAAAAATATAATTTGAACGTTGCCCTCTAAAGTGGCCGGTTTCACGGGATCTCTTTGATGCTTATCCGCCACATGGAATTCTTTAATTAAAAGGTCACCCCATTTCTCCCAAACGCCAGACTCTTTCAGTGATTTCATTCGCCCAATGACATGAGGTGGAACGAGTCCTTTTAAAGTTAGAAATCTGTCAGTATCAGTGTACGATTCCTTCCCAACTGATACCAGATTTGCAAATTTTCCTTTTTGCAATTTCTCACTATAAAATTGGCACATGTGTTCTGGTAGTACGAGTGCAATTTTGTCACAACGCTCCAATGCATTAAATAGTGATTCTCTCTCCTTCTGCAGAAATCTTTCGCCCTCTTGCTCAAACAACAAAGACCTTTCCCATCTATTCATGGGTTTCATGAATTTGTTTTCTAGCATTTCTTTCAGGATGTCTGCGTTATGTTGAATCATGGATGTTCCCATTGGAAGGCCCGACTGAATCAAAGAAATGAATTTGTCGGAAGCTTCTTGTGAGGAATTCCGGTCCCGCATTATCCATCGGTGGTTGGTGATGGATGCGGCTACCTCGGAAATTAAAAATGCGGCATAAAACCTGTTAAATATTCGAGCCGTTTTTCCGTGCTGATTATTCCATATTTCTATTTCCGGTTGTTCTTGTTCGTTAAATTCGGTCGGTGGATCGTAAATTGATATATGGTGCGTTCTGCTATAGATTGTAAAATTGTCTCTCAATAACTGACTAAACTCCTCGTACGGAATTGCTCGTCTGGGAGTTATCATATTGTACACATTTGAATTCTTATATGCGTTGCTTATCAGTACCCCAACCAGGAGAACGACTGCAATCAAATATTTTAGTTGGTCAGATTTGGTTTTTGTTAGTTTTGAGGGAAAGGGATTCCCTTGCTCCAGAAAGATTTTTATGAGCGAGATGCAATAAATTCCGACATAATTAGTTCCATCGTATCTTCCAATTACAACACTGGTTAGTAAAGATGAAGTGATTATCCCCAGCCATATTTGAATGTCGAAAATTACGAAGAGATCTTTATAAGGCAGGGATGAATACTGCGCTACGCCACAACTCACAAATTTGAGATCCCGTTTCGAATCACGGAGAAAATATGAAGGAAAATATTCGGTTTTTAAGAATGCCTGCTGAGCAGTTTCAATGTGATAACGCGTTTCTGCAAGCGCCGGCGATGTCCAAACATTTTCTTCGAGTTTTCCATTTACGCACACCAAATTGTCATTGCTCAGACTGAAACTGAAATTTCGCATAATGGATTTCCACAAATGTGCATATGCAAGGGATACCTTGTGCAGAGCAGAAGAAAATAATTCATCATCTTTAAAGTGTGAGCGTACCATTCTCAGAGGTGGCAAGTTTTGGCAAGTCTGAATGTATTTTAGCATTATGTGGAGAATGGTGCCTTCTTCAGATTCTTCGAAAACAATGTTCCAAATTGTATTTTCGTTTTGTAATGGAAATGCTAGTTTTTGAATCTGAAGAAGTGAATATTTCGAGTTTTTAAGTGACAATTTTTGAATCCTTAATAGGTTTAAAGATGACATGTCATTGTCATTAATACTTGTAAGTGCACAGCCTGGGCAAACTTTAATAACATAGACGTTGTCAATTTCAGCCTTTCCCTCAAATTCTATCGGAGATGAACAGAAATTCTTCCTGGCTTTGACATTTGCCGTTAGAAAAACGCTGTTTAAGATCCCAAGGATTTTACTTTCTAACTCGTCAGATAATGGTAAAATCAATTTCGAAATCCAATCCTCCGTTCCAACTTCACTGATCAATGAGAGCCGGCATTCTAAACTTTGTTTCAAATTCAGACTGATGATTAACTGTAACTTGGGAATTGTCGATGGTAATGAATACTGAAGGACGTCATCATTTCGTAACGTCGCCGTTTGAGGAAAAATATGTTTCGTTGCCAGAAACATATATCCAGGAGGATATAGATGTAGACTAGCGAAACCGTTCCAAATCTTTGTCTTGCTGACCAAACGGTGAAGATTCAGGCTTAGACAAAAGTCTCCCAAGAACGGATTAATTTCGTGATTGAAACTTTCAAAGAAATGTGATATGGGGCAATGTGTTATTTTAGACAAAGTTTGATTTAGTTGAATTTTGTCAGGCCCCCAGATAATATACTGCTTACAACTAAACACTTGAAAACAATCAGAGTTATTGTTAGTCACACCTCGTATAAATAGCAGAGGCGTTGGACTACGAAGAATTATTGGTACAATAGGCGGGTGTAGATTTACAAACTGGAAGTTGTCCAGTATGAAGAGAAAATTTGGTGTGTCCAATAAGGAATCAAAAAGAATATTTAAGTTTTCCACTGTTGGGATTTTCAATCTAAATTGCTTATTGAGTTTATATTGGTCTCTGAGAAGGTGGTATCGGCTCATTAAAAAATTGTTGGATAAATCATCCAAGCCAAGTAACTGAAAAGTCATACCGTCCCCGAAATCTAAATATGAATATGTCCCAGAAAACTTTAATATGAAAATAATAATTTCAAAAATATAAGTTGAGCCCATGGCGATACCTAATTAAATGTTATTGGTAAGTACATGTATTAATTGTACAGTCAATTGATTTTTTTACTTGAAAGAACCCAAACTATTTTCTTGAATTTCTCAATAAATTGAATGGCAAGAATTACAGACCCTATTTTGGAGACATGTAATTGTATTGATAACGCCAAACTTATCAATCGCAATTGGCGAAATAGTTAAGTCATATAATAGTAATAATGCAATTCTAATCGCTTAACTCAGCATTGATGTTTGAGTTGAACTTGAAATTCAAAACGTAGCAAGCAGAAAATTTGCAAATGAATTAAATGTTTTGTCCAAACATATTTATCTGTATATTCCATTGCACCATTTACTGATTGAATATTATGTCATCTTAAGACTATTGCTTTCCATCTAATGTACCCGATAAGAGTCAATTGTTTACTTGACAAATACACATAAAAGTATTCTTTAACAAGCGATACTTTGCCAAACTGGAATATTATTATTGTGTATTGAATTGAGCAATATCAGAAAAAAACGGTAAAAAGATAAAATTTCATGCATGATTTGCAGTATTCTTAAAGAAAATGGTACATAATTTGCAAATGTAACCAATTGAGTTTATGTTGACTATGATAAAAATAATGATAATTGATTGTTTTAATACTTTTATGCTATCCATTCAGGGTTCGTTATTGCTGCTATTGCTATTTATAACATTTAAAGTAAATTAAACATTTTTACCTGTACTATACATAACTGTCACTTAATGGGTTATTGTATTGGGTTACGCAAGACATTTTGTAAATAAATAAAATAAATTGTTTATCCTCCTGGAAATTACTTTAGAGATGATGCATGATACTCGAACCCTAACAATGGAATATGCTACTTATTATTCCATTCATATACATTCTCTCGTTTTTGAAACTCCATTACTTTGCGTGCACTTTGCCAGCAATTTTCGCCCACTCTAGGTTGGTTATAACGCCCACTTGATGCAGTTAAATATTAGTGACACAATTTAGTGTAGGTATAAAAAATAATGGCTTTAAAACATGAAATGGATACATCATTCTATAGCACCTTGCATATATTTTGCGCAGAGCGTTTGTGGTTTTTAGTGGTTGAACGTCGTGCGTCATAATGCTTTCCTCAAAGAAAGTAATCAAAGAAGTTGAAGAAACTATTAAAGCAACCGAAAACTGGAATATCACACCTTTCGAATTTCCTTATAAAATTGTCAAATTCCGTGACAAACCTAATAAGACCATAAGGTTTCAAATTCGATACAGTGAAAACTTCAAACAACGAGATTGGAAATACTTAATTGCTATACTGCTAATCGGATCAACTTGTAAATTTGTAAAGGCAGTGTATGAATTTAAAGATCTGTTCGATTTAATTTTTGATATATGTCGTGCAACAGATTTCCTTTTAATTACTCTCAGTGTGTGGTATCATCGTATACAATGTGCACATTTTGCAACATGGTTCAACCAAATGATTGAGTTTGAGATACGAAACAAGGCAATTTACGATTCTCATTCTCATTATGAAAGGACACATTTAATTTATACCAATAAAGTGCTATTTGCTATTGGAGCCGTGCGCGGTATACTATTTGCTCTGATTGCTTTCTCCACAACAACATTATTCAGTCCCTTGTCGCCGTACGCATTTTTCCCAGCAGACGTTTTTAATCAAGATAATTTAATTTTTCTTCAGATAGTAATTCGGATAATTCACTCAATTGTGTGTTTTATCTGTTGGTCTGTTTATTTATTATTTGCGATACAAGAGGGAAGTTTATTTCTAGTTGTTGGAACTCTTGCAATTCAATCTGCGTTAAAGGGAATGCAAAGTAACTTTCTTCTATCAGATCGTAATATAAATCACAGACACCAAACCAGTTTCTTTGAAATATACAAAGAAGTCAGTATTTTGTGTAACTCGTACAACAATTTATGCAAAACCACAATTTTTCCAAATTACGTACTTTTGATTATTTTAGCGTTCATAGCCAATACAACAATTCTTGTGACAAAGTTTGGAAAGATGAATATTCTTGCGTGGATTTCATTTTCGATGACAACTTTTATGAATATTTTTGCTGTAATGATAGTCCTTCACTGTCCAAGCCAAGTGTATGCAGTTTCTCGAAGTATCATATGCCCCGGATTTCTCAACTCTTACGGCGAAAATAATTTAAGATTTGTGTCTTGTCAAAATCGAAAGCAATGGAAATCATTGTTAGTTTTAAAAATTTATTTCTCTGATCAAAACTACTTTGAGAGTCTGACATCTTGTAATATTTTACAGTTTTCAATTCAACAGGCGGCGACATTACTTTTGCTGAATTGAAAACAAGAAACAAGCGATTATACAATAGTAAGCCTTTGTAATAGCTGTCATTCATTCACATCGATTTTGCCGTTCAATAAAATGTCATATTAAACATTGAGTATACAATAATGCAGAGTAATATTTTTTGAAAGTTTGACTTGTAATTGTAGCTGTAAAAAATTAAGTCGTTTCTTGATGGGTTTTACAAACTTATATAATTTAATGTAATGAACGAGATAGTGAATATGAGAAAATGTCATATGAAGAGCGTAGTTTCAAAACAGTGACGATCCACAAGATGGCTGTAAACGAGGTAGTTTCGTTTTATGAGTTTATCATTTAGAACAATATAGGCTATTGCCAATAGCTAGATTTTTGTAAAACAAGAAAAGCTTTCTTTTTTAATACCAACCACTTTATAACTAAAGGGCAAACCAAGGTTGGTGAAACTAAACTACACTTTGGAACTGACATTTAAAATAATTATACTTCTGTAATATAAATAAAAACACCATCACAAGAAGACTTGATAATGTAATGTTTGAAGAACTCTTTACAGCAACATAGATTGTGTAGTATATAAATATAGTACATACTACATATAATAAATTCAATTAATAAATGTAAAATTCAACTTTTAATAAACTTGTCTGTTTCAAGAACTTTTGATGAACTTTCAAATGTAGTGGACCACATTTTGTTGTCAGCACTCTATGGGTAAAGCTACTATCAATCGAAGAAATATTGTATTTCAACAAAGTTTTACATTTTCAAATAAAATTATTTCCGCATTAATAAATGACAAAATGGACATAAGAAAATTGATTGTATGTGGTATATTATTTTTGTCCAATCCCATAATAGTAATACAAGGGAAATCAGATATTAAATTTTCAGTAGTTTCAAAAATATTAGAGGACCCTGTTTATAATTTTCATTTGCATTTTTTATTACTTACCGATGTGAACATAGATATTCAAAAAGTGTTGCTGGCAGAGTTTGTGAAGTCACAGATTTATAACAGTGACAATCTTAGAAGTATAATAATAACACGTAAAAGTTTAAAATCCATTCACAATATTGCCAGGGCTGAATTAAAAATGATAGTGCGCTGGGAGTTAAATCTTACTAGAGACTTAAACCGTCTATACAAATATTCCTCACTTTCTCTGGACATTTACCTAAACTTGGAAGCAGCTCAAACGTTTTTAAACACTACTCACTTTTCCGTTATACCAGCGATAGTTTTAATGGTGATTGATCGGTCCATATCTGATCATTTATTATCAGAATATGTCCAAAACCTCAGTCACGTACCCTTAAATTCCATCTTTATTTCACTCAATTATAAGAACATTTTAAACATGATTTGCTTTACATGCAATGATAACCTTCAAACCTTGGGGACAAATGAGAATATACCGTATTCCGTATTACAAAGCAGCTGGAAATCGTTAAACGGAAATCTGCACGGTGCTTACGTAAAGATAAATTTAAGCCAACGTCAGGTAAATGGATTGGTCAACGCAGGTGTTCAGCATTGCAATATTCACAAACACAATCAGAATTTGGTCAGTTTCCCATTTCTATATACTCATAAAATAATTGAAGATTTATGAAACTACACGACAAATTCAAGCAGTAAAATTGAACAGGAAAGGCCCCAAGGGTTTCTGTACCATGGATTGGTACTGAGGTCATTAAATATTAAAATGATGAAGTATCATCAATATGATTTTATTGGCAACGGAATGGTTTACAATCCATACCTGTTTCACACAGCTATAAATCTGGAGGTTGATCACAGGTTTTCTACTGCAACCGCTATATTTTATTCGTTAGACATGAGTGTTTGGTTTCTCCTAGCAGCGACAATAGTGGCATTTGCACTTCCACTTTATTTTATTTCCTTGATTGGTACTTCCTCTGTGACTTTATCAGAAACAATTTTTGACCTTAGTGTGTCATTTGTGGAGCAACCTGGAACGCGCTTTGAACAAATTGCGTCAAAGCTGCCCTCACCAAAGCCAATTTCACTAATATCAGCTTGGACCTTATGGAGTGGCATGATTCTGACTATGGGAGTTTCCTATAAAGGGGTATTGATCTCACAACTAGCCAAACAATCAGAACCGGTAGCACCAACAACTCTTAATCAATTGCTCTCCAGTGAAATGAAAATTTTGACTTTCGGTACCGTAACCGAAGATAATCTGATACTTCTGTTCTGAGGGACGTAATTATTCCCGACATTTTAGCTCAGAGAAAACAGCCACTCCTACAAAAACTTGCAAATGCTTTGAATTGGATTGATTACGACATAAGAAGGTACATTGTTAATGTAGCTTTTGAAAGGAATTTCCATTCTCTTGACAAAAACACATCAGTAGACACATCCAAAGGCTTTTCGGTAATCGAGCCGAAACACGAGCTGTCTCTCAGGAGGTCTTTGCTATTTGCATTCTCTAATAATAAATGGGTTTCTAAAAGTTATCTGGTGAATACCATTCTCACGTCGCGGGGAAATGCACTTTCCATTTGCAGAAATTACTTTCAACGATTTTTCGTACCTCTGTTTATGCGTTTAGAAGAGGCAGGTATTTACCCAAGATGGGAAATATTTACAACCTTAATTGGAAAGGTGAGTTATATCAAGCAAGGGCGAGAAATAATAAAACAAAAATTAAG
Organism: Cyphoderus albinus; assembly: GCA_021029165.1. NCBI lineage: Eukaryota > Metazoa > Arthropoda > Collembola > Entomobryomorpha > Paronellidae > Cyphoderus > Cyphoderus albinus. The sequence goes on along the minus strand of VYYJ01001298.1, from coordinate 16,912 downwards.
GTTAAATAATTCGAACAGTTTATCAGTTGCATCGGGTGTTAGTAGGAAAATAAAACAGAAGTCACCTCGAAATGTATTTGGGTTTGTATTTACTGATAGCATAAATACGAAGCAGCAGAGCTTCAATAGGAATGATGATTCAAGTATGTTTCTCAAGGGTAATGAACGGGTATTTATTATATTATTGCAATGTCTATCTTTCTGTTTGCTAATATTTTGCATAGAGCTAATATTTGTAATTTTGACTTGTTTATATTTATATAACAAATGTATCATTATTTGTTAGTCTAGTCTCTAGTCTGCAGTTAGTTTCCTTAGGTCACGCGCTACAATAACATTTTTTACGTGGGGGTAAGGATAATTTAGTGGAACAATTGACACACCTCCACCTGAATTGTTTGTATTTTTCTAAATTTTACGGTATAAATTTTACTTCCTGGATGATAAAAACGCAAGTTAAATAAATAATGAAAATTAGAAATTTAATACAAATCTAATCAAATATATATGCTAAATTGGATTTTTTTTAACTATCTATAGTATTGGCAAAATTTAAATTAAAAGTTGTTCTGAAATGTACATGACTTATGTGTGGCAATCAAAACCCAAAAGTAGTCTTTCATTTAATTAAAACATTAAACTCTCTTTGTGATAAATAATTAAAGTTTCCACCCTGAGTAGAGTTGTTGCCTTCAGTGAAGACCCTTCACGAGTCGCACAAAACAATAAAAAGTGACACAGTCATAATATCTGAAAAAGTTAGGAGGAAAGTTTATTTTAATTTTATAACGTTGTATTAGTAGCGTCGGAATCGGAATCATGTTACAAAACCATGTCTGGATCGTTTCTAAAATCTTCAACGTTTGCACCACACTTGGACTTGTTAATTTTAAGTGGAACACTGATTCTCGTAGGCTAAATCTAATTGAAGATAAAAGACACCACTTGCGCTCACGTTTCACACTTTACCTAATTCGTTGTGTAATTCTCGTTATATTTCTACAATTCTATTTCCATGCTGAACCCAATCTCGGCCATGAGACAAAGGTGATCAGCGATGACAATGAAATCCGTTTCATTCAAATGTTTTTAAAGGCTATGACCCTAATTTCATTTGTCGGTGGAAGTACATTTTTGTACATCTGTCAACACCAAGAGGAAAATTTGGTACATTATGTTAATGGTCTTCTGGATTTTAGCGAAATCTACAAAGAGCGTAAGTTTTGTATTACATTTACAAATAAGTAACCATTAAACATTTTAAAATAAAGGTGTGATCATACTTTGTACTTACATATTGTATTTAGAACTTGGAAAACTTAGACAAAAGTGTCTGTTAGAAAAGCTAAATATTCTGAGCGTGTACACCATGTCAATTGGCATCCTAGTTTGGTCTGTAATCTTAAGCGCTTTGACAAATATCTTAACGCCGTGCTCAGAGACTCTTGTCGGTTATTGGTTACAACGTCAGTGTTCATCTAGTGACAACGGTCCATTAGGATCAGACAATAATGGAACCGATTGGATTCTGAAAGCATTTATTCGTGTCAGCATTTTCGGATTTAATTTATACTTGTTCTTCATTACCGTGTGTACATTCCCAATTCTTTGCTGTTGTCTGCTCGGATTTTGCACAATGAACCTGCGTGCTGCAATTGAAATGTACGTTTAAATAAATAAGCAAATAATAACCAAAATATTTAGTAATGAAATGATTAGTATGTATATTTATTCGCTATAGATTTTGGATGCAATTCGTCAGTAAAGTTTCTGGCGCCGCACTTGTCCTTGATGATGTCCTACCCTCTCAAATATTATTTAGACACGTGCAGATACTGGCCAAATTGGGGAACTCTGTTCAATATAATTTTGTAGCAGGTTTTGCAATGACAGCGATTTCAGGTCTTTCATTCTTTACCGCTGCAATTGTAAAATTGAAATCAACACAAAACGCACTGCCATTTCAGTTGGCTTTCACCCTTGGTGGTTTGCAAGACACAGTATTGCTAATGGTATGTCTTGGAGGACTGGCGACGGTTCACGGAGAGTGTAAATTGGGAATGCGACTAATCAAATTCGAATTGGGAAAAATGCATAAATATAGACAAAATAGGAAAGTGCATATGGCGACCATAAAGTTTCTTAGGTCATGTCCACCAATTAAAATTTACTTTGGCCAGGACAACTTCGTCGAGAGTTTGACTCCATTTAATTGCCTACATTTTTCTAATAACTTAACTATGCAATTGCTACTTCTTGGATGAGGGGCTAATGAGCATATTAGACTAATATCTTAGCAAAATCAATAAGCATTAAGAATACATTTCATTTCATTTCGGTTGTTTTTTATTGAATATTGTACATATTTCAAATCAATTTATTCCTCCTTGGTCAATTTTACGCTCTTTAATAGCAGCGGGGAATCTTTTAATTGCCTTCATTTACCTTTTTTACAAAGTCTATCATTTTCTTTGCTAGTGTTTTGCATTAAATGAATCAGCTTTGACTTGTTTATGTTACTTATTTATAACTACATATAATGATATAACAATAAATGTACTTAATGGAAATTTACAATTATAACTAAAAATGTATTGGATTTTGAGACTTTTAATTAATGGTTAAGTAAGATATTTTGATGTGGGAAGGATATCTGTCTAATAATGTTTTGAAACTGATTTACATGAAATAAAATTAAATACATATATTATTTATTAAAACTAAAACTTTCATACAGTCATCACATATAATAAAATTTTTTAATTATGTGTCCACCACCAAAATTATAAATAAAAGTCGACACGGGTTGGGGATTTTTTCTGAAAGCAAGCTTAAACTTAAATAAAGCGTAATTTTATTCGCCATTCTCATGTTTCAAACAATTAGAAAATCGGCAAATGTTTTTGTTTATTAAAAGTGGAACAGGACAAGGGCGTATTTAATACTAAATATCTACGATATATGGAAAATTGAGAAGTAAAAGAATGCCTTTCAAAATTCAGAGCAACAAAAGCCACAAGCATGAGGTGGGTAATTTTTGACATTATTCTAGTGAAAAGGTTAGAAAAAATTTTCAGTTCTTACAAATAAAAAAGAAAAGAAAATATTCTTCTATTGCCCCAATAAAATTTCTTACTTACAGGCTGTGATCGTTAAATTTCAAAATACCCGAGAGTTCCATTAAAACAAAATGTCACAAGAACAAGTCAATTTTATGGTCTCTCATTTTTGCAATACTGCAGCAAAGTTTGGTTTGGTCAATTTCCGGTGGAGCAAGGAAAGCCAAAGGCTACAACTAATCCGGTGTAAAGGTCACAGGCAGCGTTCCTGGGTAACACGACATTTGCACCGCTGTCTGTGTCTTGTAATTGTCCTGCAATGCTGCCTTGTTGGTTTGAGAAACAAAAATAATATTTTTTCTGATTCTAACGACGACTCACGATTAATCTGGATCGCACTGATTATGTTCGCATATCTCACTCACAGTATTGGCGCGACAAGTGTTCACATTTGTCGCAATCACGAAATCGATATTGTAGTTTATGTCAATGGAATCGTGGGCTTTCTAAATAATCCACTCAGGCGAAATACAATGTTGGATAAGTTGAACGTTTTATTGGCAATGTCACTCACATTATTTGTTTTATTCTGGCCAATTGTTTTCGTAATTATTCTGTTCACATTGTCGCCTTGCTCGGAAGCTATTTTGGGGTACTGGTTACAGGATCAATGTTTTGTTGCTGATAAAGGTGTTCACATCAGTGACACAATTGGATTAAATGGCGTCCTCAAGAAAATTGTTGTAATTTCGATAAATTATTGGATGTTCTCCTTTTCAGCTTTGGCATTTCCCATATTAAATATTTGCCTCTTAGCATTTTGTACGTTGAGTCTCCGCGCTGGAATAGAAATGTACGTTATTATAAAAAATAATCTCGATAACATTGTATCGGTAGATATAAAATATTTTCTGTAACTCACTTTTTTCTTCTTGAAATAGATTTTGGAGATCATTCGTTGGAGACAAAGAGCGAATTTCTTTCAAAGTCTACAGACATCTGCAGGTATTGGCAATCATTGGAAACACTGTGCAACGCAATTTCATTGCGGGCCTGGTAATCATTTTAATTTTAGCTATATCTACACTAATTACGGCGACTATTAAGCTACAGGCTTCTGCAAATGTGCATACTTTCCTGTATCAAATTATGTTTGCCTTCTCGGCCATTAACGACATCATGATAGCAATAGTAATATTTGGAGGTTTAGCTACCATTCATACAGAGTATAAGCTGGCAATGATGAAGATGAAAAGATATCTTTCTGGGAATTTATCCGGAAAGGGGTATGTGAGACAAGACCGTAAATTGGCACTTCGCTATCTGAGATCATGTGCACCAATAAAAATCTACATGGGCGAAGGGAATTTCGTTGAACAATTGACTCCACTGAGTTGTGTTCACTTTTCTAATAATTTGACCGTTCAAATTTTACTTCTTGGATGAACAAATCAAAAATCATGTACATAAATCAAAATGAAAAATTAATCCTAAAATTTTAGATACTTCTATATCTACATATATAGTTAGAATTCTCTCAATGTAAATACCCATGCAATATTGACGTGCATTTATTTAATTAGTTGACTTAAAAACCCTGCTACAGTAAAAGTTAAATAACATTAATTCAAGCCTATATACTGCATTTACCTAAAAACTAATATTAATAACTAATTTTAATTCTCACATGTATCATATATAACATAGGAGTGGCATAATTTTCTTAAGGTTGTTAATAGTAAATGTTACTCTAGTTTAATAATGTAATATTAATATTCATAAAAGGTAAGGAAACTGATCGAAATTCTGGCACTTTCTCCCACTACCGTACGTATTTATATGGAGTGCGGATTGCTTCGAGCAGAGGAAAGATTTGACAAGTTTTTATTCGCTCATTATTATTTTCCTATTTATATTCATCACACCAACTTTTTTGCTAACCATTAATATTAAATTTTGTAGAACTAACAAATTATGCTAATTAGGTACTTTCACACGATGTTTGTAACAGTAAACAGAGAAGACTGTGTGGACACCAAATTATTCCCGATTGAAGTAGCGTTTGTGGTACCAATAAAGTACCAATTAATTTTAAATCCGCAGTAAATATAGTTAATTAGCATCTTTGTTTATTATTCGGATTCTTTTATACAAAAAGAAAATGTTAGAGTCACTTTGTGAAAGTCGGAAGCTTAATATAAAATCTCAGACTAACTTTCCGGAATGTTGTGCTCGTTTATTTACATTTGCACTCAACACCAATCAGTGACAATATAAAATCACAGCAGTAAATATTATTTGACTTTTCAATGAAACTCGCCTTTATATATAAATCAAAAGTGCGTAAATGTGTATTTACAATCACATATTACCTTTGATTCAAGAAACTACATATACAAAGCCTAGTTTATAACCATTCATGCATAGAGGAGAAATTTGGTTTTATTTGATAATTAAATGGCTGATTATTAGAATTGTGAATCAGTATATAAGTAAATTATGCTTGCCGAAATTCAATGAAGAAAGCAGTGAGACGATACAGATAAGTCATTTCAGCAAACTAAATTCCTGGGTTCAATTAATAATTAGAAAAGCAAAAATGGTGTCATATAAATAATTCCGCTGATAGCGAAATCATGGTTAGTCTGCAACCGTCTGCTGTCGTGATTGTTGATCGTGAATTCTTAACAATAATCATATTCATCATGACACGGACAAAATTCAAACAGGGAATCACATTACTGGTAAAATACTTTTTAATGATATTTAAAAAATTTTAAATTTCTTACATGTAATAATTTACACAAAAATATTTAATGGTTTTAGGAAATTCTTGTTTTATCATCATTGGCCTGCTTATCTGCAAGTCAAACAACCACAACCACCCTGCAACCATGCATCGGTTCAGGATATTTTACTGACCTTACGGACTGTCGTTCTTTTTACAAATGTATATATAGTGAAAACCATCTCTTCTACTACAAACTCAACTGTCCATCCACAACATTATTTGATCCAGTGAAAGAAAAATGTGCGGTTGGAAATTGTGCAAATCCGAATTACCTACCAATTGGACAAGATCTCTAATACGCAATTACGTATAAATTAATAAAGTTATTAAAGTTCCTACCATTGTCAAATTGTTTACGGTTTTGCGTTAAAAGTAAAAGATATAATCGTTTTGTTTTTAATGCCGAAATGAGTTTAATCGCACGTAGACAATTAACTTAAATCTCACAATGTCACAGCGAAGCAAACATTTTGTAGCAAAACTTCTTTGCAATATTTTATTTTATTTTAGGTCAGCAATTAATGTAAAGGGCCAAAATTTACATTCTAACGGTTATATAACATTGCATTAATATGGTCAAAATAATGTTGAGGATTAACTGGCAGCTTGTCGCAGAATTTCAGTCCATTTCCTATACATGCTGCATATGCCATCAAATGAGGAATAAAGTTTTGTTCGTTCACCCCAGTTAACAGATGGGCAAAGGGACCCTTGGCAAATATTCCTACGTCTTCACCCCCATGCGTGTCAAACTCAAGCGGAACCATAGGTATATATCTGTAGTCCAAGCTATTCAAGGGATCCAATGCCGGGTCGTGTCTTTTTTCGTCAACAAATGGCCGATAACCAGGACCGTTAGCATATCCCAAAGTTGTATATTGCATGTTATCCCGAGCCACATCCCCAGTAAGGCCGAAAATTGGATTACCACGAGTTGGGTCTGCAGAATATATTCATATTTCATTAAATGCAAAATTACATTCGATTTTGCTTTCAGCAATCACTTGATTCGTTGTCTTTCTTACACCCGGCCATTGTAAACGCATGTGAATGGTCCGCGCTGACCACCAGAAGAGTCTCATAGTCATCTGTCAAATCATCGCCCACTTTTATGGCTCGATCGAATTCAATCGCTTCCCAAAGTGCTTTTAAAGCCCAGTTTTGGTGATGTGCAATATCTTTTGAGAAAAAACACATTAAATACATTACAATGTGTCCATTTTACTTACTCAGCAGTTATCAATTAAGTATGCAATTACCAATCTGCCCTCCCTCCACAAACAGCACAAAACCGTTGGGATTTTTCCGGAGTATCTCAATAGCTTTTTGAGTCATTTCCAATAACCTCGGTTGGTCATTCATTGTCTGGTTTTCGTAGTATGACAAATGCGTGGGACTAAATAATCCCATAAGGTAATCTACGTTACTGAGGTCCATATTTAATAAATCAGATCTTGTCTCTAGATACTTTGCCTCTTTGCCCAACAGTTTCTTTTGCTCTAGCCAAGCATCGATAAGATTATGTCCATCCAACCTTGCCCCAGGGTTACCCTGCGTATCAGTCTGCTCCGCTGGAATAAACTTAGCGCGCCCACCTCCCAAAATCACGTTAATATTTTTCCCTGTATCGCCCAAAATAAGTTGCTCTGCAATGTCGGGGCAAATGTCAGGATTAGCGCCGATTCCTCCCACGTCTATCATATCAAAATCGCTCTCCCAATCTCTGTCAGCTATATTTGCATAGCCTCCCGCGGGGCTTGCATGGGTTACCCGAGTTGTGGTCACAATCCCCGTGGCTTTTCCAGCGTCTTGAGCCCATTTTAGAATTGAATGGACATGGTTGTTTGGGTCGATCTGCGCGGTACAGTTTCCTAATTTAACGTCTGGGGTGACGCCAATTGTCCCTTCGTTGGTTTTTACTCCCCCAAGGTAAGCTGTAGATGTGCAAGCAGAGTCCGCTGCGAAAGAAATTTCAACTGATCGTCAAGGGTTCTCAACCACATTTCAAAAAGTGAACTTTGAAACTTACCCACTTGAGTATCTACACAGTATGTCTAAAATTAACAAAAAACAACGCGAAGTTATATGAAATCTTCATCAATTTATTCAAATTTCTAGGTAGCTAACCTTAAGACTTACCTTGGACAAGCCAACATATGGTAAAGTGTCCATGTACAGTGTGGCCTCCTCTCCAAATTTAAGTTCGTCAACCTGTTGACCCTTTAGAATCCTTGCGGTGGTGAGTGAAGTCATTCCGAAACCGTCGCCCAGGAAGAAAACAATATTTTTCGCTTTTCCAACTATCTTCTGTTCATAGGTGATCTTCTGAAAGAGCGAGTCCTGCGCTTGCCTATTCCAATAATCAGCGCCTGGCGCAAATGAAAAAAATAAATGTGATCGCAACGCAAACATGATTCATTTTCATGAAGATGATGATATAAAATAAAAATTATGAATTTATGGTCTTTACTTTCGAAATCGAAGACTTGTTGAGGACCAAAATATGCGGAATGATCGTTGATAGGGACCCAACCTTTGTTGTTTTCTGCTATATTATTATCACCAAAATTATTATTTTAACTCCAAAAGGTAAACTAAGTTTTTAATATGTTACAGATAATTTAAGTATATAAAGTCTGAAAATTAAATCTTACCAGTAAATACCAATTCGACTTTAATTATGGTAATCAGGCACACCAGTGCTGCTGCCCGCCAAAATAAATCCATTCTTACTTACTTGAATGAGCCTTAATCAAGTTTTCCGAAATAATGTGAGCTGTTTGTGTGTAATAGCCAGACTAAAATATTTTACCAAAAAATCTCTTGACAAAGTCCACAATGTCCACATCCCAAAACTTTTACAATTGTTGCATATTATAAACTTCGAGCAGGCTTCAAAATATATAGACCCTTAGAAAATAATTTTTAAAATATTAGTTGTCCACAAGGCAAGTTTGGGTGTAAGTCTTTCTTTTTAAGTGTCTTTGTCCTGTAGTCCTTTCAGTCGTTCAGAAAAAAAGTCAAAAGGTCCACGTCGGCATCTTTGATCACAGAAATGTTTCACCAATTTTTAAGCTAACCCTTTTTCATAAGCTTATCCCAAGCACAAAGAATGTTCCGGTTGTTGTATTTAATACAATGATGAAATATCAATGTCCCTTACCAATGCATATGCAAATGGTTCTTGTTATTTAACAAGAAGGGGTTTTGATTTTACACAATATCTGTAGATAAATAAATCACTGAATGAAGCATAGAAAAGCAAGGAACAGTGTACTTAAGAGTCTATACGATGTAAAGAAACTACATGGACAAATATTCTTTTTAAAGTTTCACTTTGCTTTAAGAGTTCCATTAACTGTGGGCTCCCTTAATAACATATGCCATTGTCTGCACATGCACACACATTAAGAAGTTTTCATTTAGAGAAAACAAAATCAAAACGGAAAATACTGATTATATTAAAATATTATCAGCACTAGCTCCATTTAAAATTATATTTTCTGCCGTAAAATTAATTGATTGATTACATATTACAAACCCACCATGATTTACTTTAAATAGTATCAGGAAAAAATTAAAAGCAATGATAAAGTAGACAAATTGATAAGTAATCATTTTATCTAATGTAGTAAAAATGGATAAGGAAAAATTTAAAGCAAATATTTTTTTAAAATTACAGTCAGCATGTAAAAAGGCAACTCTTGATTTTCATGCAATTTTCATATAATTTCTATGTGCTTTTGTCTATAACTTACATCCGAAAATAAAATAATGCACACAGACGGGATAAGAACATTTATGTCATCATAAATTTTTCCTGTAAAGGGAGTAAATCTGCTGTTTGGAGAAATATTCAATATCAATCAAAAATATATAAACGAACGACCCATTGCAATATTTCAAGTGCCAATGATAAGCAACTTTTAATACAATGCTGAATTCTATTCAAACAATTTAAAAGGTAGCAGTGAAAACTGTATCATACAAAATGCAGACCGACAAACAGCGTAAAAGTTTGCTGTAATATTAGTATACATACATATAATAACTTTGCATAGGCTATTTATAGTAACGTAACCCTCAGATAGGATGAATACAGATCTCATTATTTCAGAATAAAGTAGATAAATATAAGCTGCATGCGTAACAGTACTATCATTTGGTGTAACGAGTAACAATGTATGCACTTTTGATCATAGGCTTATGCTTTATGCTTACATATGCGAAAGAAAATATATATTTATCTTATACAAAAGCGGGCGACAGACCAACATTTGACCAAAGTTTGAGATTTTTTAATTTAATTTTTTTCATAAATTCAGAATTACATTTGATTTAATTTAAAATTTACAATTCATTCACCGTGTTTACATTATATTTCCAAAACCTGGAGAGAAACTCCAAACCAAAATATGTAATGCAGAACAGAACACATAAACTCCACAAAAGAAATATCGTTGCGGTTTTCCCTCTCATTGTTAGTGTCACAATTCTTGTAACGGTTTCTTCCACATTTGTCGGACTTCTGAATCTGACACGATTCTGAACACGATCACTGTGATAATAAGCCTCATATTCGTATGTCCACCGCTGAGCAATTCCAGCCGCCAACAAATGCTGAAAAGCGTGAGAGACTTTTTCACTGTTGGGCGGAAGGAAGACGTGAAAACTTTCTCCGTACCTCACCAATTTCTTTCCGATATAGCAAATCTTTCTTCTTGTGTTTCTCTTTAGAGTTGGCAATTTCGATATGTATTGATTACCTTGGTTTAGAAATGAAATTACAAAAGGCCAACCTAAAACGCCCGCGACTTTGTCCTCATCTACACAAGAGATTTAACAAATGCCTGCTTTTCATAAGGTTTAAAAGATATTCTCCCGAATAACTTGCCCAGAATTTGCATTTCTGGCTTCACGTAACTTTTCCCAGTGAATGACTCCAAAACATCTTGAAAGAAATGGAATGTAATTTGATTCCCGTAAATAATGGTATAATTGTTTTTCTCAAGGTCACCAAAATCTTCCAGCCTTTCGTCGAGCGACGGACTGATAACTTTGCTGGCAATATCGCCAGAGTAGAATGGCACAAACACTGCACAACAGCCAAACATCCAAAGAAGAAATAATTTTGAGCGACCCCAGTGTGGCTCGACTCCGGAAACCCCATTAGATATCAGAGTCGACAGACTGGGGTAAAGTGAGACTATAAAACCGGTTTTTACACCGGAGAATGACAATAAACTTATCGATGTCAGTGATGTCAATAACCAAAACCATGTCCAGGCGTCGAATGAATCGGTGAAAACTTGAAAGTTCCAGCCAGAATCAAATCTCTCTCTTGGGAATTTGCAAACAGCAAAGTTTAAATCCATCGGGTCTATTCGCACAAAGCTTGGCATATCAATGTCACTTTCACCTTGAATTCTAGTAGATAAATTCCAGTATTTTCCCCAAAGATAGTCAATTGTTCTATTTTTCTCGTCCAGATTCAAAACTCCAGGTAGAATTTTCGGGTATAATCCTTCCAGATAATCAGGATGACCGTAGCTTATCAATGTGGCGTTCACAGCTTGGGCCGTTACATCAGCCAACGCGTAGACAGCAGCACCTTCAGGCGCTCCATCGTAGTAATTTCTAAGGTTGGAGAAATTTGCATGAATATTTTCCAGTATCTCTTGAGTACTGCCGTAGAAGTCAAAGAGCACATAATTTCGAGATTTCATTTTTTAAGTCGCTAAAATTGTCATTAATAATATTATTATTGTTATGTTCTAATGATAAAAATGGCCATTTTAACCAAAAATAGTTTTATTATTTGAAGTGTTGTGCTGTGTTGCGTAATATTTTTACTGACAACACTGAAACGATTCTAAATTAAAACGCTTCGCCCTTGCTGTAAATAACATGAGTATATGTTTGGAATTAAATAATTAGGAATACATAACACGCAAAAACGTCATTTTTAATATATTACATATTCGCACATGTCATTGGTTGTCGCTAATACCCCAATTTAAGCTTTTAGATAGTTCGGCATTTCCAGGACCCATATTTATAATTTATATTGATAAATTTTAAGTAAATAATGACCACATGCCATTGGGTACACCACAAATAAATTTTAACAGTGTGGAATAATGTGACAACTAACAACTTAGTTTTTTTGTCACGCAAGGTTATTATTATATTATTAACACTAACACAGGTCTTTTTATATATGATACATCTTTTAAAAATATGTTTACCAAAGTATTGTGTGAGTGAAGATATTCATTGTAGAAAGAAAAAAAGTCATTCTTGAAAGGTAAATTGAAAATGTTCAAAGTACACTTTATTGATTACTATGTGCACGTATTGTATGATGATCGTTCGTGAGATGTTTGTTAGGTGTGAATGTGAATTGAAGGCGGAGAAGCATTATAGAGCCTACAATGATTAATGTTGCCGCAAGAAAAAATGATTAAACTTTTCTGGCCGAATAAAAATATATGTATTATGTACATTCTACAATATCTTACATAGCTTGTGTTAAATTGGACACATTAATACCCTGATTTTACGGTTTCATTGGAATCTTAAAAGTGTGGTCATAATTTACACATAGAAATTTCCCTTTCGTGTCGTGTCCTTCAAAATTCAATGTAACCTCATATTTATAATATTTTGAAACTTCCTTATATGCAGCAATCAGCAATATGCATTATGTTATGTATGTATATGTAACAATATCTTTATGCTGTTATTCTGCTGACTCATTGAGACATTTCTATACAAACTTGCTACTAAAACTTGTTAATTTTTTTCCTACTGCAAAAGCTACATATACTCAATACCCAGTGTTTTGTTGAAAGGTTTATTAATACTAAATGTTTAGTTTAATACAGCGACAATCCAAAGTATGACCGCATTTATGACTGTAAACCATAACTTCCCCTCCTTCTTTCGATATGCACTTCAAGGAAATAATAATGTCATTAGTTAATATGTATATGTGTCATATAATAGGACTCCTATTATATGACACACTAGAAAACTAATTGTAAAGATAAAAAAATTAAAACCCACACACATACTTCATATGAAGTACGTAAAACATCTAAATTGTATTTTGAAATCTAAATTGTATTTCATTGTGTACATTTTAATGTGGAGCGATACTATAAACATTTCAAACTCTACAGTGTTCAGTCTCTTCTGTCTGTGTAAGTAGATCAGAGGCATTCAAGCTTAAATATTTTGCAACTTGCTCAATCAATAACCCTTGAAAAATGCTACAACCCAAAATTTCTCCAGTGGTCTACATAGGACTTTTTTCCATTTTATTTCTTTGTTTCAAATACAGTAAGTTTGTTACATTTGTGAAATATTAAAAAAGTTAACAAACATTTGATTGCATATGTCCATGGAAAAGAGATTAATTTTATTACAAAATACTTTTTACTTATATTAGGTACCGCAATCAAATGTTACCACTGTAGCTCTGAGGAAAAGGAATCCTGCAATGATCCGTTTGTAAGGCCAGAGGCAGACGAATCTGCTTCGACGGAGGAGGCAACAACGGAGACTACCACAGAAATGGAAATTCCGCCACCTGCAGCTATTGAGGTGGAAACTGCGTCAATTCTAATTGACTGCGATACATTGAATTCTGAAGATGGTGACTCGTCAAAGGAAACTGTTACTGTTTTAGAGAATGGAATTTCTGTGGATCCTTACAGAAATAAAAAATACACATTTTGCCGGAAAACTGTACAAACTGGTAAATAAAATTCAAAGCAGAAATCATAGCATTTGTTCAAATTTAACAAACTACATAAATGGATTTCAATTGCAACAATAATTTATAAATAATTTTCAGTGAGACGCGGAAACAAAACGACAACCAGGGTCACGCGATCCTGTGGTTACATAGCTGATCCCGAATTAGCACCGAAGGAGGTTAATTTTTATCTAGTTAGCCAAATTAATTTTAGTTTGAAAATGTACTGATAAAATACCCACTCGTAATTATATTTATTACAAAATTATCTTAGGGAGAAGATCCGTCCGAGCTGAAATGTGAAAGGCGCACAGGAAGTGTTGGAAATGTGAAGATGCTCAACTGCGCTTGTTACACGGATGCGTGTAATCCAGCTTCGGGAATCTCACCAATTTCCGGGATTGCATTATCGTTGTTAGTCGTGGTTGCAAGGATTTTGACGATAAAACTAGCAACAATCTAAACTTTAGTCTCGTTAAATATAAATACAGATCTAATACTATACACGAATAGTAAATATTATGCTAATCACTCACAACACAACTCACCAACAAAACTTTGAAAATCATTTTATTTATATTATGCAAAAAATCAAAGAAATAAAATAACCGGTATAAAAAGTTGTATCTATATATAACTAATAATAGCATATAATATAACAACGTAAAAATGACGACAATATTTAATGCTACCTGTCACTTTATCACGTGAAATCTGTGTAGAGCCAAGATTGTCACTCGAGTGGCAATGAACCACTGTTTGTGAATTTGATAATTAATATTAATACAATCAGAGTCAAAGTGAAATGAAAGCCATTAAAATTTTCAGTCGTTCTGATGATAAAGCTGGTATATTATTTTAAACGAAGTAGTTTTAAATAAATTTTGAATAATAAAAAAGGAGGTATTCTGTGGACACATCCTACTGTAGGATTCCTACACAGTTCCATACGAGAGCAATACATCTTCCATAACATTCAGTACAAAATTTGGGTTATCCTTGGAAAATGATTTGTAGAGTTTTGACTTTAACCACAGCGGGAGTTTCCTGGAAAAATTAATCTCTATTAATATTTAACATCAATATTTAAAAAGTTAAACTTCATGGCTTCCATGAGTATACAATAATTAATCTATAATATTTAAAGATTTACTATAAGTCACTAACAATTTGAATGACTTATTACGGATTTTCATACTTTTTCAAAAGGTTAAGAATCTTCTTCTTCAGAGCAACCCCGAACTCCGTCTCCGTCGAATCTTTCATAAACCCATAGACCTTCAAGGTCGTGTCGACAGACCACCACGTTTCCTCCCTTGACGCCAGAAATCGTTCCATTGCGATCTTCAAATCTTCAATCTCATACTTCTCTGCAGCATTCAGAAGCTCTAGAGCGATGGACGGATCTTCCTTGGCATCACCAATCTCCCGGTAGTAGAGGAAGGACAGAAATGCGCGAACTGCCTTCTCAGTCATGTCCAACATTTCGATCTTTCCTGTCTGGGATTCGCTCATGTCAATCGTCAACATGGTTTTCAGAATGCGACTGTTAGCTAACGGGAATTAAGGAAAGAAATTAATTTAGAATTTATTAGCATTTTAATAAATTATTGTTTTAAAAGAAAACCAAGTCTAACCGCTCAAAAAATTCTTGTGACACGGAATCTTTTGGTTATCACTGGTGTAGATGACCACATCGCTGATAATCTGGTCGTTCAAAATATTTTGGCAGACTGGCGATATTGACAAGTTCGGCTCCAAGAAATTATACAGATTTAGCTCAATAGTGAACCAGCATTGAATTGATTTAGTGACCTCGTCCCCAGTAGACAGGAACCAGTGACGTTTAGCAATGTGCGGGAGAAAAAATGATCTGTCGTTACAATAAGCACGAAACTGGCCATGCTTTTTGATCTTCATTTCTACAGAGAAAAAAAATTCACAAAACCGTGCAGACAGCTCAGTTAAAAAAATATAAAGGGTAATGTTAATTATTGACTATTTACCACAACTTGACGTCCGAACAAACGGACTCAGGTCTACTTTTTCTTCATTCCTGACCGAAGGGCTTGTAATGTCTGTCAGAAAATCACTCATCGTCACCTTCACCGTTACCCGTTTATTGGAATCGCATAGCTTGCGAAGTTCATCCAAGAGGGAGCCTTCAACGTCAAGAATTGTTTGTTCAGTGTTGTCACAAAAGATGAGCGAAATCTTCAGAGTCAATCTATGTTTAAAAACAATAGTTATAAACAACTACAATGAAATAATTAGTTTAATTTAAATTTGAATAATTAATGGAGAATGAAATAATCCACGACATTTATTTACAGTTTAGCATAACGAAACAAATCTGGATCCAGATTATCCGGAAGTCTTCCCTTCTCGTCAGAATCCGACGTTTCGCCTTCGCCAATTTTCTCCGTCTGACCACCAGTTGAAGTAGTGGAAACATCGCTGAACTCACGGTTTAGAGACACCTCCAGTAAAGATAATAATTGCTGTGCAAACTGCTTTTGTTCGGCAGTGGGGCTAGGGGTTTGAAATTTGGTCACGGATGTTCGAAATTTAAATAATGAGGCGGATGCGCCGTCCAGAATGTAAGGATTCGCAGAGATGAGTGCACTATTGACTCGGTGCAGCAGAGCGTATGTAAAAAAATTTAACTTCATTTTTAAAGGGACGGGGATAAAAAAGAAAAATCCAAGTATTTAAAAAAACTTAAAAACTAAGTTTTTAGTTAAAAATAAACACTAAAAATGTTTATTTAAAACTTAGGTGTTAGGATTCTCTCAGTGTCAACGATTATGTAAATTCATTAAATTAATTTTTATGTTAATTAATAAATGAAGTGGACGAAAAACATCTCTTTCTGACATCTGATCTGGTCTGGTCTGATGTCGAATGCTCTACGAAACGGACAGGCTGAGATGTTTCCTGTTTCCTGATTCAGTTTAGCCGCTGAACTCAGCGAAGATTTCGTTTTGCTAGTTTCATTGTTGCAAAGAAAAGTTTTTTTAAAAATTTTGTCTCTGAAATGGGTTAATTGTGGAGTATATTTCACGCGTTGTGATTCTATTACAATTGATGTAATTAACGATTGAATCAATTGTTTCGCAGACGGATTTTAGTTTGATCAGAGTTTTTTGAAAGCAAGCAAACTTTTTATATAATTTTGTCATATATATGTTAAAATATAGTGTTTTTATTTTTAAATGAACTTCTTGTTATTATTTGTATCAGGTCAGAGTTGGGTATGCGGGAGCTCCGGCGGGAGCGGGAGCCGGAGCGGGAGCGACT
>VYYJ01001297.1:0-32909 GCA_021029165.1 Cyphoderus albinus | reverse complement strand
GCCGGTGGCGGTATGAGATCAGTAAATATATGCAAATCTGTCTTGTACATTTTTATATAAATACCGGTAGGTATTAACTGAACTTTAAAAAGACAAATTTAGTTTATAGTGCGTTGGAATAAATTTTGAAAGGCAGGTTTTAATTACTTATTACATTCAAAGGGCATTTTAACCGTGAAAGAAGGTACGAATTCTTTATGTGGTGTTTCTGATAGAAATTCCATGCTTGTGATATTTTACACAGTCAAAATTTTAATCGAATTATTTCTCTTAATTGGTGATGGGTTCAATCCAAAATAGCTTGAAAGTTTCAAGCCAAGTGAAGCCAAGTCAGGCTTGATTAGGCATGAATTGATTTAGGCTTGGCTTGATTTAAAGAAATTCATCCCGGGATTGAAACAAGCTTTAATTGATTTGGATCAAGCTCTCCCAAGCCAAAGTCCAATCTATAATTTTTTACCCACGGCTCTTCCGTATGCAAAACTATGACACATTTCTTTAAAAAATGAAGATTTCTCTTGAAATCCTGAAGTACCCCAAACTATACCTTCGTATTTTCGGAATTATGCATTCCGAGCACCCGACGGTTTGACTAAGGAATGCCTGACACTGACGGAGCATAGACTTGGTCACTCGGATTAATAAAATATGCCTCAACAGTAAAAATCGTTTCATCAGTGAAGAGGATCCGTTTCACACTTTCACCCGCGTACCTCTGAAGAAGGGCTTTACATCTTTCCAGTCTGATTTTTTTTCTGCTTTATTGTGAGAAGGTGGCTCTTGCTTTTTTTAAAGGCCTAAGTTCCAGCTTTTGTTTGAGCGCTCGGCCGATGGTCCACGTCGTTGTATCGATTTGCAGTGCCGGTTTTATCTGACGGCGACAGGGATTTCTGCAAATCCTGGCAAGTAATGTTTTGAGCATAGCCGGAGTGCGAGCAGTGCGAGGACGACCCCGACTTTTACATTTTTCTACACTTCCAGTATCCCTGTAACGTTTAACAGTGCGCCAGATGAGCGGTCTTCCTATTCTTGATTTTCCGAGGACATTGAAAATTTCTCATTTTTTCATTTTCCTTAAATGAAGATGCAAAATAAATGCTCGCTTCTGATCGGCCGTCGTTACTCTTTTAATTAAGGAAGCAATTACATCAGCCAATTATCTCCCTTATAGATTAAGGATCAGAGATTTCAAAAACACTAAACATACCTGACAACACCCATTATAACACTAATTTGCACTCGATTGAATTTTGTTTACACTTTATATTCTCTACCTGGTAGTTTGAATTGTTTCAATCAGTTTTTAAAATGTATTCTACACCGTCTTTTGCATTGAAGAAAAAGGTATTCACAAAGACATTACAAAAATCTAAAGCAAATTACAACTTTTTTATACCCACACGTTTACTACTTGTTTTAGGGGAAAGGGTTCAGTAGGGTAATCGAAACAAATATGCTCCAATTCATGCCACTTTTGTTGATGCTGCTGATGTGAGTATCACTGCCAATTTTCATACTGCCACCGGTTCTTTTGTAAAAAGTCATCTTCACTTAAATTTAAATATAACTAAAGAAAACTATTCCGCCTACAATACTTCCAATGAAAAGGAAGAAGCCTCCTAGTAAGACAAAAAAATAAATGGGGATTTAAAAGTAACTGGAGAGAGATTTTTGCAAAAATTGCAATATTTTGTTTGCAAATAAATACAGTTCTTTCGTCTGGCGCTTCAATGGTGATGCAAGCCGGTGACGAATATTTCATTGAAAGTCCAGACTTTAAGAAAATGAAGTACCCAAATTCTGCTCGATGCGAGTGGAAATTTCAGGTTTGAAAGTAAATTATGCTGTGAAAATTGAGTTGAATGTCTTCCCATTTTATTACTAGTCTCATAATGTTTGTAGGCAGAAGGTTGTAACTTGGGAATCAACTGCCCTGACTTTCAACTTAGAGATTTGTTCTGCTTTGACCACCTCGATATTTTCGATAATAATGGAAATCTGAACAGATACTGTGGCAAAAATGGGCCAAAGGAGGCAACACTTCCGGACAATGTCACAATTACCTTCACCAGCAGTGCTTGGTTCTCTGATGTTGGATTTCGGTGCAGAATGGTGTGTAATGAGAAAAGACATAGTAAGCATATTTTTATATTTTAAATTGAAAAACCATTAATCCTATGAACACTTAAAAAATACAATTGTTTTGTAGAACTGGATGGAACGGCATTTCCTAAATATGAAGAAAATGCCACTAGATGTCGTACGTTTAAACATTGCAATAGTTAAAAATTAAGCCAGTTCTAAATAAAATATTTTTAAAATGTCAAAAACGTGTAAAATTTAGATTGTGGAATGGGCAATGTAAAAGTGGTAAATGGGCAGGATGCAAAAATTTCTCAATTTAAATGGACGGCCGAGAGATTCGTACGAAAAGGATAAGCTCAACTCCCTTTTGTGGTGGAACTCTGATCAATTTCTGATATGTCCTTACGGCAGCTCACTGTGTTCAAAGGTGGAGAAAAATTAATTGTAGCCACTTTTATGTGAGTTTATAGCTTTCTGTTTATAACTTCATGCAAATCCACTCCGTACAACCTAGTGGTTGTATTTAATACCACCGCTTTCGAGGATAACAAGATCGAGGAGATGGAAGTTCGACAAGTTGCAGAAAGCATAATGATGCACAAACAGTTCACATCTCGTTTGGACTATGATGCGGCCTTAATTCGGCTGAATGAACATATCGACATTTCCGGTTCCTCTGGTTCAAACATTTTGCCCGTTTGCCTTCCTACGCTGAAGGATATTGCAAACATGAATGTGGGGGAAAATGCAACGGTGCTTGGATGGGGTAAAACAGCAGAAGGTTCGAAAGTAGTTATTAATGGACATGATTGAAATATTAGAGATCATAATTTGTAATTGTCAGAAATATCTTATTTGCATAATCAGACGGACCAGTATCTCCAGGGTTGCAACAAGCACAGGTGAAAGTGATAAGTAACACAGAGTGCAATGAGTATTATCCTACAATAACTGATAGAATGCTGTGTGCGCACACACCTGGGACAGATGCTTGTCAGGTAATTCTGTAAAAATAATGGGTAGAGCTGGGTAAAGATTATTTAGCTCTAAATTTGCCATTTTAATTGCAGGGTGATTCTGGTGGGCCATTGTTGGTAATAGAGGGCGAAAATAGCGACTCAATAATTACTCTTGAAAATTTTGACACATATGACAAATATGTGCAAATTGGCATTGTTAGCTGGGGACAGGTACGAACAAATATTCCTTTCTAATAACGATTCTTTATTCAGAAACAATTCTTTATTTATTGTTAACTTTTAGGGATGTGGAGTAAAAGCCAGGCGTGTACACCCGTGTGACAGGTATAAACAAGGTATGTTTTTCTCTTGCAGAATTACTTCAGTGGATTTCCATCAACGCGAGGGACGGTAGCTATTGTGCGAATGCTTAATGATCAATATATTAATTAATAAATTGATGTTTATTTATTAATGAGTACTTATTATATTTATTACATTGGTTGTGTGACATGAAATAGAAACCTAGATCCAGACAGTAAGCAAGTGTGATATATAGTAATTATTTTATTTTAATTATGTGCCAGGTGCAGGTCCTTACTTCCGGGCTTGCAAGCACTTTTCTAACGTTTGTAGCACAACTTTTTTGTGTGGTTTAAACAGAACTCGGTTTCACCGAGAATGTTGAAAATGTGTTAAATAAAGGCTTTTTGGCAGCGATCGGTATAGAAGAAAAAATCCTCTTAATCTAAATAAGTCTTGTCTTGACCTGCATATGCATAGATATCATGCTTTGATGATGCCCATAATGAAAATGAAAATCTTACTGGTGCTTGCGTGTGGTGATGTTGTCAATAACTCTAAATAAATAAATCCGACGGAGTGCGAATTTTGTATATCACTTTATTTATTTATTTAACCAATCATTTAATTGCATTAAGATGTGTCATAACGAAAGAAACAGTGCCATTTTCTTACTGGTATCACTCTTTGCATCATTTCTTTTTGTGATGTCTAATGGAAGTTTTATTGACAACCGATGGTTTTTCCTTAAAGCAAATCGAAATGATTTCTTGAATTGTTGTAAGTGTCCAACCTAACATTTAAGAAACCTTAATGAATCTCTCTTAAAACTTGACATAGAACTTTCGAATAATATTTTTCAAATCCAGCTTGTGGGCGATTTCAAGTGGAAAAACAATTTGCAGATGGAATGTCGTTTACCAATGCAGATTTCCCTTGGTTAGTCGGCATTCTGAATGGGCGAGGACCAGCCAGTGAACCACTGTGTTATGGAACATTAATTAGCGATCGGCACGTTATCACTGCGGCTTCATGCGTACAGAAGTAAAATTGTACTATAGTAAAACCGTGAACCTGTTTAACTCAGATCCAATTAGCTGAGATTGATGGTTTGATTGCAGCAAGCGACCCTATGAACTAAGCGCTTACTTCTACGGAAGGAACATTGGAAGACGACAAAGACGTTCCATTTTGGAGGTTTCAGTTCATGAAGAATATTCTAGAAGAAATCATGATAACAATCTGGCTATGTTGACATTGGCAGTGCCTCTGAAACTAGAATTATCCAGGAGCACCATGCTGGCACCCATCTGCCTGATAAATCCATTTGTATTTTCTCCCAGGAAATGGCTCCAGAAAATGACGGGCTTGATGGTCAAACGGCAAAATTATAAAACCCGTACTTTTTAATCAATGAATTTTTAAATAGGTAAATATATCATACATACATCCTTGGAATTATTTGTAGGAAATATTTTTAGTTTTGGTAGATAGTCCAAAATACTATTTCGGATCGATTCAGCTCAAAATTCACGGGATTCGAAATCTAGCCTGCTCAAATATTTTCACTGAGCGACCCAAAGACAAAACCTTTTGTTCAGATCTTGGTGCATGCTATGTATGTAGAAATATTGTGTTTTATGTTTCTAAGTTTAACATTGGTCAGTAACTATTAAAGCATGTCAAATGTTATAGGGAGACCAGGGTAGTCCGCTTTCTGTGATCTTATCAGAGAGTGGAGAAATGCCTGCTAAAACTGGAGGTAGATTTCATTTACTCGGCGTCTACTCAAAGGGTTACGGATGTGACGGCTATCAGAAGGGAAAGTCGGGAGTTGATGTATCCACAAATATGTTAAGTGCGTCATTCATCTCTTCATGAATTTTTCATGCTCATACTTGTTTTACCTGGTGTTTATAAGCACCATACATGTTATTGTCTTGATTATATGGAACTCAGTCTATAATTATGAATTGTTTGTTACAGATCATACAGAGTGGCTAATAAGGAAAACTCGAGATGGCAATTTCTGCTCTTGATTTGGATGCATTTCATCAATATATCAATCCACAGAGTGAAATCAAATATATTCCTTATGTACAAATTTGTTATAGATCTAATGTAACAAAGACAGTGTGAAAACAATCTCAAATAAAAGGAAAGTTATCAGTCAAAAGACATTCACTTACATTGCATAAATATTGGTGAGGCGACGAGTCCATATGAAGGTCACGCCATCATGGAGCGCTTTCTGTTTTGTAATTTTTCTTTCAATAGGAATTGGCTACACTCAACGTTTTAATGTGTTCACGCAGGGTGCGTCGTTGCTAGTTCCGCTAAAATCTTTAAAAGGAGCGAATTGCGGTAATAGTTTTTGGTTGTATCTACATATACCTAACTTCAGTAGACTTTTCTCAGTATGTACAAAAACTTACTAGATACGATTATTTAAATTGATGATATAGAATGTGGCAAACTAACAAAGAAAGTGGAAGACGAACGACTTGCGAAAGTAAAAGTGGCTGGTGGTAAGGTTCCTTGGTTGGCAGAATTAGTCACATCCGGTGACCCTTCATACGACTACGAACCTGATAAGTACAGACTCTGCTTTGGGACAGTTGTTAGTCTCCAAAGCGTTCTATTTCCGGCCAGCTGCATTCAGAGGTAAGTACTTTTAGTTTTTATATCCCCCCTTTTTACCTACAAAAGTCGTTTAACTCTACGTAAATTGCGATTGTTTTTATTATTAGTGATTTTGTTCACGCTGCAACAAAACCAAAAGTGAAATTATTGGGAATTACTGACAGAAAGCAACAGATTCAAGAAATCTTAAGTGTGAGAATCCATCCCGGATACAGACGAAAACTTGACAATGACTTGGCATTAGTCAAATTAAAAAAGATGATTGATTTCAATGAAACAAAAATAGTGCCAATTTGTCTCCCAGAGCCGAGAATAAAGTACCCGAAACTGAAACCAAATAAAGCTCTTACAAACGGCAGTAACGAATGGAACAATTATGATGATGTAGATGGATTTGTAAAACTTGCCTGGGACAACAGTAAAAAAGTGGCTCCCTGCAGGAACCCTAAACCACCTTGCAAATCACGTCCGTGTCCACCTTGTTCCCAAAAGGGAAAGGCAGTAAAGAAACCATATGTCCTGGACAATTCGGTTGTACGCACATGGTTTTATCAAAAGGCTCCAGGATATGATTACATTCAGTATTACGGACGATTCATTGTTGAGAAAAATGTGAACGGTTCCAGGTGTCATTCATTGTTTCCGGAGTTGCTTGAATCAAAAATTCTATGTGTGCAGCAGAAGGAAAATAAAAATATTGCGAAACAAAATCAAAGATTTTTCAAACAGTTAGAACTCGGAATGCCGATGATGCTGATTAATACTACAACTGTGAAGGGTAAACCTCAACCTGCCACGCGGAAATTTTACTTAGAAGCGATGAGAGCCCCAGGGATTAGTGGAATACCGTTACTCGAATCAAGAAACAGTGTTCTTGCAATGCAGAGAATTGAAGGTAAGTCATATGGATTTGATGTTTTAAAGTTAAATGTTCTTTAAAAACTGTTGTGTAGATGCAGAGAGGATGAATTTAATGATTAGATTTTGTTGTTGCATATTACATATGACTTAACTCTAACACATTACCAATACCAAGTATGCATTATTGAAGTTTATTTCATGTTTGTTCTGCAATGTTAACTGTTTGTATTCTTTTTTAGATTATGTTCAATGGATTCGCGAAAATTCTCAACCCTCACATTTCTGCAAATTGTAGGAGCTTCAATAAGATTTTTCGTTCAATTTTACTAATACACATATATAGTTATTTATTCACTCGAAAATTATTTATAACAATAATGTACAAAATCGTATCATGATTATGATGTTATTGCATCATATCATATCATTAAGTAAACAATAATAAAAAAATAAATCTGTGCTCAACAGACTCAACAGGAAAAATTGAACCTAACAGCATTTAAGGTTGTCTTAATGAAATGGTTATATTTTTGGTTCATCTGCAAGATCTATTAACAATTAGTGTATGATGATGATATTGGTAGCTGCAGTTTTGACATATTTTAAGAAAAATTATTATTTAACTCCCAAAATTAACTGGATATTTGATTGATTTTATATTAAACTATTCATTTCATAACGAAACCGTTTAACAATATATAAAGAAGTTGAAGTAAATGAAGTGCACAACAGGTTGTGTTATTACTGCATTTTTATAACACGTAGATAAATTAAACGGTCATTTAAATCACAATTTTTACTCTTTTCAAAAGCTAAGCATTTACTTAGACATAGAAGACACTCACATAGAAGGAAAAAATTGCATTATTGCAGTACATGAATTCAGTTCGGGAAAATTCCCACGGTTCTTGTTTTTGCACAAATAAACCTGATGATAACTTTATTCCAGTACTAAATAGTATGTATAAAAACATATGACAGAAGTTTTGCCAAATTAAATACTATTTAGTAAAGTATAGTTTTGGATATCTTGTTATTTTGGAATTCCGAGAGGTAGTACATTGTTTCTCTCAGTTGTAAAAGTGGTACTAAAAATTGGCATTTTTGTTAATAATCGTTTGATTTATTAAACACCATCGATCCTATATGATTGAACTTAGAAGTGGAAAAGATTCAATTCGAGGTAAAATTCATGGACAGAAAGATGTTGGAAAATGTAATACTTACGCGTCGAATTTGATAATTCAGCGGTTTACTTCCTCTGAAATAAAATAGATAAGAAGTATAAGAAGTGTCAATGTGAATATGGAATTAAATACGTCTTTGGAACACTAAATTCTGAAAATAGGATATTTATAATTCAAAAAATTTCAATTTTCAAAAAAGTTTGTTATCAAGCGATTACTTAATGTAATGCTTAAACTAAAGGGTGTTGAATAAATTGTAACATGAGACGGATTAAATAATCATTTCTATAAACTTACCTTCCATACATAACAATATTAAAGTTTTCACAAGAAGCAAAAGCAGCATATGAACTAACTTAAGCAACTCTGACGTGTCGCTTTATTCGGGAAAATTCCCATGGTTGATGTTGTTGTACAAATTAATAACACAATAAGTGACTTTCAGTCCGGACCGGAGTCCAGCCCTAGACAGAGCAGACAAACTGAATAATGGTGATTTGTGGTTACAATACTTTGCTTATGTATAAATAGAACAAGGAATGCATTTGTTGGAGTAAACTTAAATTCTAATTGAAATACAACATCAATGTATGCACCTAATGGTTTATGCAATGTCTCAATTTAAAGGATGGGAATTTTTTCTTTTCGATGTGCATGGCTTTGTGCGGTTTTCATAATTTTGAGAAACTTTTATGTAAAATGTCGGAGCGGAGTACAAATGATTAAATGGAACAGTAAGAATAGTGGAAGATTTTTATGAAACAAACTCTACATTTAAAAAAATTACTTCATTCTTTACTTCATAGTGAATTGAATCTTGTAGCGTTTTTTACTGATTGGAATATTAAATACTAATCTTTGAATTATTGATTTACAGATTTTTAATTCTTAGAAGATTAGCATTCCTCATATCTTAAATATCACTCATTGCTCATTGCACTTCGCAGTAAGATATTAAAACAGTACAACTCAACAGTATCAACAGTGCAGAAATTGTTTGCAAATCTTCTTTATTTATAAACCTTTTCGTCAATAGATTTGAGTCAACCGACATCGAAGTAGTACTCAACTTGCCGGACCGACTTCAGTTTCCGCGTCGAGAAATTTCAACAATCAAAAACCATCCTGTGTTCATTATTGGAAACTTCTCGTTTGACAATGACACTTCTCTTTTAAAATTACGTCACCCCGTTGACCTCCAAATTGGCGATGACGGAAGCAGAGTATTTCCTATTTGCTTGCCTCCAGAACCACCTGCATTTTATGAGGACGACTTCACCAAGGTAAACTTTTCCAAGTGGTGCAGAGATTGTGACTTTGTGCAGAATCCAGAAGAAAGAAGCATGGTCATGAGTAAATTCACTGGTTATGAACCAGGTAATTAAATATAGATTTACTAGAAATACAACTTTAATATAGTTAAATACATAAAATACCACTAAAGTATTTTCAAGAACCTATTCATTTGTTCATTGCACTCAGGAGTACCATATTTACTAAGGGCGCACACGTACGACGAAGTGAACATTTTCACACTGATGAATGAAACATGCGCCACTTTCTATCCAAACCGAATCAAAGCTCAGTTTCTCTGTGGCCAGATAAAAACAAACAGTTTTGGCACAGGAAATGAAGATGACGTGAACCGAAACGCTGAACTCAGAGCGTATTGTCAGGTACAAAATTGCACTGTACTTTATGGTATTTATTGTAATGCAAATGATGAAAAGATTTACTTGGTACTTTGGTTGCTATTAACTGATGTGAGAAATGTAAATCAATAGGACGATCCAGGAAGTGCATTGATTCATTTGCGGAAAATGAGAAGAGGGTGCGACTCAGATTTTGAGACGACAACGGAAAAGGTAAAGGTTCGCTTCGTCCAGATTGGGATTTCTTCCGATCAAAAGGATTGCATGCTGCATTATGATAAGCCAGTCCTTTTGTTTACTAGGATTACAAGTGAGTAATAAAATTACAAGTCATAACTCAAATGGAATATGTAAAATACAGTGATCCTTGCGAAAATAAACATTTTGTTTGTAAACAGGATATGTCTCATGGATCAAGGAGAATACTTATGACGGAGTTTATTGTGAAAATAGTCCAATTTGAAATCTAATTTTATACACCACTCGCTTTTCACAACAAAATTTAAATATTTTAACGCAATGTCAATAATTTGTCAGTAAACTTAAGAATTGATTTTAAGTACATATTACATGCATGGAATAAAATGTTAATTTATCTTAGAATCTGACAGCGGGGTGAAAAAATAAAAATTACTGGTGAACACTGGGAATATATAAAGCGCCGAACGCCATTATTAGCTCTAACAGTATTAACTCATCTGCCGTACTACTGGCAGCATTGTATTCCGAAATATTTCTTGAGGCGTCCAAACTTTACAATTAACGAAAAATGGGGTTCAGTTTACATTTATCCATTTTCTGTTCAGTTATCTTTATCTGCTACGGATTTCGAAGTCCATTCGACGTAAGTGATACATTATAATTATTACAAGATTGTGGAGATGGCAATTCTTGATGTATTCAAATAAATTTATTACAATTAGATATCTCTCCACACTGACTCCACTCTAAAAATGATCATTGTTTTAGAAATCTTTGTCATTACCATACGGGAAATTGATGAGAGCAGAAATGTTCCTGAAAGAGGCTACGATTGAGGACTTTGAGCAAAACGAAGATTTGCAGTGGTGGCACGGTCTCAGCCGGAACAATACAATTAATTGCAGTGAGTACAATGATGCTTTCCCAATTGCTTTTGAAAGAAATGTTATTATATCGGATTTGTAATATTCTTTAGAATGTGGAACGTTTCGGGTCAATGAAAACACTGATCGATGGGAAAACGAGGGTGTGAAAAGTGTACATGTTTATCCGTGGTCAGTGAGCCTTGTCACGCCGGGAAGCATGTACAGCTACTGCGGAGGTTCATCATTTTTCTTAATTCGAGTTACTTTATGTTAGTTTCTAATTTCTATATCGCAGATGTGTTATTCATGTCATTTTATGCAATTTAGGAACTCTTGTAAACGACCGATACGTACTCACTTCCGCCAGTTGTGTCGACGGGTAATTTAGTTTAAGAAGGATATTTGTGCAAGAAAGTTTTGTAATAAGTTCATAATTTAACGTAGTCAATTTGTAAAAAGATCTCCAGCGGATGGTGTGGAGGTGCTCATTGGAACTTGGCCCAATGCTCACTTGCCTAACGGGACTAACGCATCTTCAACCGAAGACGAGCGAATTGCTAACCGTGTGTTTTGAAAAAAAGTTCACCGAGTTATCATCCACCCAAAGTACATAGACCGTCATTTGGACTACAACATTGCACTTCTGAGACTTCAGGGTCCAGTGCCAACATATGGAAATGAGAGGGAGTTGAGCCCGGTGTGTCTTCCAGAACAGGATTATTCCTACGATGAAATGAACTCTTCCTCACTCTTATGGCGTTTCAAGGATTATGGTAAGAATAAATTTTTGGTTATGTGAAAATGAGTTTTTGTATAATCGATGCTGTGATGCTTGATTTGTGACTTTGTGATAGAGGATGGAATCGTTGTTCCTGAAAAGCGTTCTGAAGTCTACTCTCGAATTCTTAGCAAAAAGGATTGCAAAGCAATTGAGTACAGCAAAGAGTGGATGAACATGCCTGACACAATGATGTGTTCCAAAATACCCCTACCTCAGGATCAAGATTTCCCTTACTATTCCTCATACGATTGCCCTGTAAATAACTTTATTTGCTTACTTTTTGAATGGTAACGCGTTTCATATGGCCTTAACTGATTGTTTACTTTAAAAGGGCGATGCGGGTGGTCCGTTGCTTGTTCAGAAAGGCGATGCGATGGTACAAGTTGGAATAGATTTATGGAGTGGTAGACTTTATTAAATCAACTTAGTGAATTATAAGCGTTTTTTGAAAATTAAGTTTGATTTTTAAATATATTATTTAAAACATTTTAGCTTGTTATGGACGTCCTAAGGGAGTTGGTGTGTACACCCGCTTATCGGCCTTCCTTCCTTGGATCAAACTCCATATTTCGGAAGATGGAAGACCTTGTTCCAAATAAATGGCTTGCATTGCAAGCAAACGTTGAAAATTGTGAAATTGAAATTGTATTTACCCAGTTGAAGGTAACTAATAATTTTTATTTTCACAAGAACAAATCGGCCAACTGAAAAGCATTTAGTAAACCTTATAACCAATATATTTTATGTTAGTAATTCATAATTAAAAGCTGTTTTGTTAATAGTAAGTTTATTTATTTAAATGCAATAAATCACATTTTAAAAACAATTTCAATTTGAAAAAGTCCAATTTATCCACCCAGTCCACCCACAATCCGTCGTTTCTTTTCTTTTTTGCCAAACAAAACTTCACAACTTTTAAGCTAAAACGTATACTTAAAGAAAGTTTGCCATTATGCATAAATAAATAGTTTATTATTAACGATAAAATTATTATTGCATACTATGAATTTATTCAAACAGACCAATTAAATTTCCAAATTAAATGCTGACGAGACTATAAACGGCAGAAGGTTTCACCGGCTGGATAGAAACACAAAAGTTTATGAAACAACATTAAAACAATTCTATTGTATTTATTATTGAACAATAATTTTTACCTGTATTCTGTGTAATCCAATTTAAATAATTAGTCATTTTAACATAGACTCCGGGTTGATTGACGCCGGCACAACCTAAAAACAAATTAAAGAGTGTCGATTGTCCACATATAAATGATAACAAGTAAAAAAGTTAAATGTAATTCATACCGATTCCCCACGAAACTACCCCAATGGCGTAATACCGCCCATTGTTTGGATTGCGAAAGTCAATCGAGCCACCCGAGTCACCCTGGCAGGTATCTTTTCCAGCACTGTATGTACAAAACATATTGTCGGTAATAGCACTTTTGTAGTACTCTCTGCATTCTTCGGTGGTCTTCACAGGGAGCTCAACCTTACGAAGAACGGTGGATGATTGGCCTCTATACGATGTGGTTCCTTACAGTAGAATCATCATTATTATTATCAGCGTAATTAATCAATAAAAAGTGCAATAATTCATCAAATTTGCAATTTCAATCAATTTACCCCACCCAGAAGTTACGACAGTTTTTCCCTGAAAAGTTTGTCCAACCATTGACCATGGGAGGCAACCGGGTTGAATCTAAAAATATATTTTCTGAAATATTTCTATCAGCGGGCATTTTATATTTTTACCATGTACGAAAATTTTCAAAAGTTTTCTCACGCCTCTATTGAATGTAAGTGGTCGTTCCAACCTGCACAAAGCGAGGTCGTTATTATACGTCCGGTTATTATAGTTGGCGTGTTGTATGATTTCAGAACATTTGATCACTTCGTTTTGTGCTTCAGTGTTTATTGATAAATCGTGGTCACCAACGTCCACATACAAAGGCCGGCCTCTCAACTCAGCTATACAGTGAGCTGGATGCAATTATTTTTGTTAAAATTTAACATTAATATTATATACATATATTATTCCACATTATATTTTTAAACTATTTCACATAGTTTTAATGATTATTAACCTGCCGTTAAAATCCAGTTTTGCGAGATGATTGTTGCTCCGCAAAACACTCCCATGGTAGGACTACGGTGTGATTATGAATTGACTTATACCGTTGGAGGAAATGTCATTTAAATTGGCTAAATGCAATTATATACCTGTATAAAGCAGCTCGCCACGGGAATTCATTGGTGAGAGCAGGTGTGCCTCCAACAATTCTAGTGACTTCATTTCTTGTTCCACATGAACACGTATCAGGTACAGATGCCGATGGGGCTGCCGCTGCTGGAGGAGAAGCCGAAGTTGTTGTTGTCGGCGGAATTTGGGCATTCTTAATCACAGTTAAAGTACATTGGAACCGGTAGACACTCTGGGACGCAGGATTACTTGAGTCCGACGTGAAACCGACAACAAGGGCATTAGATGTGGAAAGGCGGATAAAATTTCCTTGGCCACAGGCAATTGTTCCATCCTTTAAATTTGGATCGCCGGTCAGGGAAACAGTCATTTTGTCGTAAGTACAACCAGTCGACCACTCCACATTGAAGTCAGTGCAATTGAGGGAGATTTGTGTTCCAGATGGAGAATTCAATGTATATTTACAATCAGCATTGTTAGGGTAGTTGTTCGGATGGTTTGGAGAGCGAAGGTAAGCCTGGTCACCCACATTGGAAAACGTGTGGGCAAAGATGCAGGTATTTTTTGGTTCTGGAACAACTTCGTCGTTGTCTGAGCCAAAAGCCAGGCTCAGAAACGTTGCAAAAATTATGCAGAGCTTCATATTAGTGTAATATTTTATGTAACTCAAGCTAGAATCAGAATCGATCCAAATGGCTGACTCCTCTTCAAACTTGTGGAATTCTTTACAAAGTCGTATTCTATTTATATAAGATACCACAGGACTGAAATCAGTCGAATCCACAAAAGTATAGTTGTTCAAAATCTGTGTCTCTTTAAAATGCAAATGCTACATAGTTATGTGACTCGAGGATTGGATTACGTTGGCAAATGTTGTTGACTTAAAATACAGAATGTGCGCAGATTTATGCGAATTTTAATCATAAGATTAAACTTTTATTCTGCGGGCATTTATCTCGCCAATATGGATTCTACTTTGTATTACATTTTATTTGACTGAGGAAGTTTTTCAAAAAAACTAATAACTAACCGATTTTGTAGAAATAAAATCTGTAGTTTGTTTCGTAATTTGATGACCTTTCCAATGTTAACAGTTTGCTGACATCAACATGAGCGTCACTTTCAATCGAATTCTCCGAAAACAAGCGCCGAATTATTTTCATGATACCTTTTGCTTACCGCCTAACAAACTAAAATTATTCTATAATTTATTGATATCGTCATATCAGTTCGGTTACTCATCAAATGCACAACTTTGACCAGCTTTTGTGTATAAAGGTACAATTAATTCTTTTGTATACGTGTTTGTGTGGCATCTGCTTATTGACAATTGACAAATCAAATCAGACGAAGCATCTGGTTATTGATTTCAATTACTTCCCGCTTTATATGTTTCGTGTTTAAAAGTTATCAACATAAAGTAAAGTGTATATTTGGATAAGCACAACCACGAAATGAAATGATGAAAATAATCAGAACATTTTGATTCATCTATGAACTGCGAAAAGAAAGACGAAGCCTTGAGGTCATGTCTGCTTCATAAGATACAACTAATTGAAAATAACTCAATGAAATTCTGCAATGTTCATATAGTTGAGAGTAATGAGTGAAATTATCATTTTTAAATTAATACAACAGAACAGAGTAAATATTTTTTATTGAATTTTCAAACGAATATTGATTGTGTGACACTGGCGTCATTATATTGTTTAGCAGACCGTTTTGCACAAAAACGTCAGGAGGTACAGTTGGATTGGGTGATGAGAAGGTTCAGATTCGGCAAAACGTTTCACCTGAATATGAATAAAGAAATCAAAGCATGTCTTTTCTTTCAGTTTTACACATGAGGATATCGAGTGTTAAATACCTTGTGTGTTTCCTTGAATCCAGTTCAGGAACCTTGGAATAAACGTGTAAATTCCTGGCTCATCTCCACATCCCACTCCTAAACTGGTCACTCCGATTGCATAATACCTTAAGTTGGATGGGTCCCCATAGTCAATGGAGGTTCCGGAATCCCCCTGCCATATAGAAATTGTTGTGATTTAAGATCATTTCATTTTCACGTGCTGTTTTATCATGTAAATGCAAGTAAATCTAAACTCACTTGACATGTGTCTTTTCCAGGAGCATATGCACAGATCATGTTATTCGTGATGGTCACACTTGTACCGTTGTAATATCTGGAGCACCGCTCAGCGCTCATTAATGGGATGTCAACTTTTTGTAGGACTGGGGTGACCCCATGCCCGAAAAAACTTCCTCCCCAGCCAGAAGCTGTTCCTGTTTGGCCATCAAAGTTAGCATTGGCAAATTTCCAGGGCAGACATACCGGAGATATCTTCAAAATAAAAAGAATTTAGTATAGATGTATAGCTAGAGTTTTTTAACGTATTGTTTTATAAAGAGTTTACATCTCGCGTGAAGGTCAGCGGAGTTTGCAGCCGCAACAGTGTGATATCCGAATTTTCAGTTTTATCATCGTAAAAGTTATGTTGGATCACATAGTCCACCGGAACCACTTTATTATCTGCATCATCATTCCTTGATAAATCGTGATCTCCAGCGTTAACAAAGATTTGGTCTCCTGGCTGAACTGCGTTTGTGCAGTGAGCCTGTCGGCAATGATGAGTCGAAATTAATATTTTTGACTTAGCTTTTCATTTTCCCTTTTTAATTCTTTCTATATAGTATATACTTACCGCTGACAAAACCCAGTTCCTGTTTAATAATCAATTATCATTCATTTAACCAATATCACATTAAAAGAAAGCATAAATCTGCATAGTAATAGTACTGATCGTGACCTTGAAATAATTGTGCATCCGCAAAATACCCCAAGAAACCGTGAATAGAGGGCACACCTACAAATCGAAATATACACGAAAAATTT
Organism: Cyphoderus albinus; assembly: GCA_021029165.1. NCBI lineage: Eukaryota > Metazoa > Arthropoda > Collembola > Entomobryomorpha > Paronellidae > Cyphoderus > Cyphoderus albinus. Next base: position 16,273 of record VYYJ01001297.1, on the reverse strand, counting down.
CTTTACATACTTACATTAGATACAAAGTTCATATTTTATGCTTTCAATTAGTTAATCACCTCCACGGGAACTCGCCACGATTTGCATTTGAACCACCGACAATACGAGTTTGCTTTTTAAATTAAATCAATGCAAAACATGATTAAAAATAAATGAAATATAAATTACGACCTTTTGGTCAAAAGAAATGAAACCTACCAAATTCCTTTGTCCACACGAGCAACTCGGTTGCTGATTACCCTGAATCACTGTAAGTCTACATTGGTAACGAAACGGTTGATTACTCGGAAGGTTATCTTGATCAGAACGGAATCCTATGGCTAATCTGTTTCCTTGTGTGTTCCTGGTAAATCCTCCCCAGCCGCAAAAGTATTCTTGATCTTGAAATGAAGTGTCACCGGAAGGGCTCAAAAAGAATACATCAAAAAAGCAATTTTGAGAAGGTTCCACATTGAAATCAGAGCATTCAATGGACATTCTAGTTCCGGGAGGAGAGCTTATGGTGTAACGACAATCAATGTTCGGTCCATAACTCCCCGGATATCCGGGAGAATTTAGCATGGCAGTTTGGCCAAGCTGGTTAAACTGGTAATTGTAATTACATCCATTCCCTGATTGCCTCCGGTATCGATGGCTGGTAATTATTTCCGTGTGATTTAAATCGTCACAGAATCCAGTTGCAAGTAAAAGACTTGAAAAAATTGAAACTAGTATAGCTTTCATTCTAATAGATTTAAAAAAAAAATATTTTACTGAAATATTGACTTCAACCTTGTCAAGTGCAACTGAAAGCTGAAATACCTTCTTCAAAGTTGAAACCATTTTCCAGTAAAGTTGAAATTGACATATTTTTTTGCAAAATAAAAATTACATTGATATAGCATGTTTCGTGATGCCGCATTAAATTTCAGTTCTGAAGATGAGCACAATTAAATGTTTAACATCTGCGTTAACAATGGGAGTTGATAGAATTCCATTAGAATTGTATATGTACATGATTCATCAACGTCATTTTCGTCCCTTTTTATAGCATAGCACGTTGTCAATAACCAGTTCAACAGAGTTTCCAGTGGGTTTGAATTAATTTTTTTCATGTTTCATTTTATTTTCCAGTTAGTTCAAGCTCAAGTCGTATCCTGTTAATCTGTCGAATTTGTTGTGTAAAGTTAATGCAATTCCTTGCGCATCCTTTTTATAGATTACATTGATCTTCCGTTCACTTGTATGCATGCTTTTTAATTTAATCATAATATAAACTAGCAAATAATAATCTGTCATTATTCAAGAAAATGCGCTTTCCATAAACTGCACTGATGGATGATTGAAGTGCGGTGATATATGAGATCAATCAGTCGGTGGCTTATAATAGGCGATTGTTGTTACAGCACCTGTGACCTTCAGTGGGGATGTTCATCGGGATCAGTGTAGTGAATCATTTCGCATTATTTGGTTTGGACATGCTTTATGAAAAAAACGAACTAAAAATGCATGTTCCGCTGAGAAGCAGTTAAATTATATTTTGGCGATCGATCTCGTACGTAAAATGCAATAAAATCAAATCAACAACGTTGAATCTGAAATGTTTAAAACTTTCAGTATTTAGCTTAATTTGCTTAATTAATGTTTAGCTCTATTATATTATAGAACAAACACAAATTACTTAGCTGGTAGCTCCAGAAATAACCTGTAGATGAGATAGGTATGGTATGAGAAAGATTAGCGAGCAGACTAATAGTAATATTACAGTGGCATTGCTAAATTTGCAGTGGAAATCCGACTAATTTTCAGATTCTAGATGGATTCCGTTCTTTTGTTTCTTTACATACAACATATCACAAATATGCGTGCGTCTCTTCTGTTCTGTATTGTGTTTGTTAACTCAAATAGGTGAAAACGTCCACAAGAAAAGTGCTTCGAAAATCAAAAGATGTGACAGAAAATTATTGATTGATATGGTTAAGTTATTATTAAGTTAAATTATTAAGTTATTTATAGGAGCTCAAAGCGCAACCCAAAGAAGGTCTTGTTTGAAGATCGTTTTGGTGGTGAGAAAAAAAATGCAATGCAATTAATGTATTTAAAAGAGCTTTTATTATTTGGAAAATGAAGGAAAGAAAAGATTAATTTTGAAATTCTTCAAAGGTGAACTGAATATCATTCATCAGTTTTTACTATCACAATGTACTATCACTCTCTGGTTTCTAGGCCTGGCAAAACTGTTCTCCACCTGAAAAATTGATTTTCAAAATTATAGTTTTAGCATAATAAATGTAGTTTTTTAAGATTTTATTGATTTTAGGTTGAATAACTTTGATCTTACCTGAAGTTGTTCTAATCCAGTCTAGATACTTGGTAACCTTTGAATATACTCCAGGTCGATCTTCTCTCTGAAAACATTAGAAATCGTATTTGCAGTCAATGTGACACATTAAGACTAATATGTATTAAACTTGGACTGAGTTAGTATTGTATAATAAATTCAAATAAAGAATTCCAGATTTTATCGCAGACTTACAGCGCAACCTAGAGAAAAAGTAAAACAACCAACAATTAGATTTGTGTTTGCTACAAATGATCTCAATAAGTTACTGACTAGACTTCTGCATGCATACCGATTCCCCATGAAACTACTCCAATAGCATAGAAACGCCCATTCCTTCCCAAATCAATGGAACCACCAGAATCACCTGAAACAAAGTTTTACACCGAAGAACTTAGCAAATTCAGTTACATTATCACAATTATCTCTTTCTTCATGACACAAACTTTCATCACACCTTGACAAGTGTCCTTTCCAGGCTCGTAAGTGCAGATCATATTGTCTGTAATTTGCCCTCGAAGATAATTGCTGCATTCCTGAGTCGTCAAAACTGGCAAGTCGACTTCCATCAAAACATTGGATACCGAACCGCCTTCGCTGGTTGCTCCCTAATAAATGTTATTATTATATATTCATTAAAATTCAAAACCCAAGTGTCACAATACATACTTGTGTAAAGGTCTTACCCAGCCACTGGCAGTGACAGTCGTTCCTTGGAAGTCGTCGTTTGCATAATTAAATGGAAGACACACTGGGGAAATCTGAGATTTTGATAAAATTTTAACCATGTGACGCAACACGCAACTAACTCCGTTATTTTAAAATAAACTAAAGTAAGAATAATCTAAATGCCTCACATACCACGTTGTTAAATGAAATGCCACTCTTGAGCTTCAACAGGGAAATATCTAGAGTCAAACAAAAGAGATAAAAGAAAATCGTTTCGCAGTCCTATCCTACGTAATGAGTTGATGATTTCTGGATTTTTTTACTGCATTACCATTATCCATAGTCCTGTCATTATAACCCTTATGATCATGTACAGATTCAACCTCCATTTGTTGACCGATTGAAGATGCCCTGTTGTGGTCACCGACAACAACGTAGAGTACATCTCCATCACGAAGTGGCATGACGGCCTGGGTACAATGAGCCGCTGTCAGAATCCACTTTTCGCTAATAACTGAGCAGCCACAGAAAAAGGAATATCGCTTTGTTTTCATGTAGCATCTGGAAATTTCGAATTTAGGGAAATTATGCTTACATAGTCATACATTGTCAATGTATGAATTTGCTAATAATGTTTTATAAAAAATGGGCGGTACCTCCACGGAAATTCGTTTTGGTTAGCAGCAACTCCTCCAACAATCCTCTGAAATAATTGGTGAAACTTAGTATTGCAAGAGTTAAAAGTTTTAACTACCAATGAATAAAATCAACTAACATCATTCCTTTGTCCACATGTGCAGTTTCCGGATTCTGGTGGGGGAGGTGATGGATCGGTCTGGGCCTCAGAGACCTTGACGGTGCAACTGAATCTGAATGGGTCCCTTGATCTGGGGTTACTGTGATCACTCTTAAAGACAACTGCGAAGCTGTTAGAGCTTGAAGAAGGAGTCTGAACTGTGCCCTTTCCGCAGTATTTCTGCAGGGAGTTTGGATCTCCGCCAAGACCGACTCCAAGAAAATCGTAGCCGCAGGTACGGTGATTTTCTACGTTGAAGTCGTTACATTGCATGCTCATGGTGGTTCCTTCCGGAGAGGTGAAGCAAACGGATGTGTCCACATTGTTAGGGTAATTGTTAGGGTAGTTGGGACTCTGGACAACAACAGATTCTCCGGGATTTGAGAAAGCATAGTTGCTGTTGCAACTTCTCGACTGTTTTGTTAGAGCAGGATCCATTCTGTATGGAATAAGGGTTGTGCCCTTGTTAAAGTACGGGACAGGCTTGTCGGTGTCAGGCTCTGGGTGAGCTGTGCGGATGGCAGGTAATTTTATTATTTTTGTGGGGTGACCGACAAAAAGGCCTTCCTTTGGTTCAGGCTTGTCGTCATCAGATAACAAAACCTATTTAAAACATACTGACATTTCAGAAACGTTTAAAAATGCACCGTTAATATAAACGTTTCGGTTATGTTGTACAAACGTCTTTTGGCTCCGGTGGAGGCTCGTCAGATGGCAAACCTGTGGGCAACTGGCGAGAGGGTCGGTGTGGTGGCCCATCTGGAAAGTAATACGCTGAGGTACAACTTACCAGAAACAAAATTAGAGCAGAGCGTTTCGTCTGCATGATTTTTCGGAAACAATTAGGTTTTTTGGTTGGGAAATAGAGTAGTTATTATCAGATCACTACAATTGTGAATCTGGACAATTTAATTCCGAATGAAGTTATTCAGCCATCTTTACCTCTTTTATATGAGGATAAGGCAAGAACGTTTTATTTTTATTTTTTCATGTTTGTTTCACTAAAGATGATCCAATTTGTTGTTTGCACTTGGCGGAGACATTTATTATGTTGGTGGTTGATAATTATTTTTATTTATGAAAATGTTTTTCGAATGACAATAGAATCAAAAAAACACATACGTAAATGTAAATAGCCCTTGACGCACATGTTGTGGTTTATAAAGAAAGTTCTAAAGCTAACACATCCGCATCCTTCGAATTATGAGTTAAAAACAAGAAATGATTTATCTAACAGGTGGCCAATCTTTCTTTTACTGCACAAAACAATCATTTATCATTGGAAATCGATTTAAATTAGCAAATATAGCAATACAAGCAATACAAATATAGCAATATAGTCCTTTACGACTTATCCACATTCGGGGCGTCATTTCATTGATGAATCTTTATTTGAAGGACAATTGGCTCCTGTAAAAGCAGGAGAAAAATATTAACACAATTGACCGACACAAATTGTATCGGTTTTCGAAAAGGTCTCATGTGAAAGGCGGTACAGGTCTTGGTACCAATTCATCAAGTGGCTCAACTCTTATTATAAGATGAACAATTGAACAAAGTTATACAACAAAAAAGGCTCGAAGTGTTAATTCAGCAAGAAATGAAAATCACTAGTGTAGAGATAAAGTAAAATACAACGGGTTTGCACTAAATATAATGTGACTCTACGGACCTCTATCTCCACAATCGTTATAAAGGAAGCTCAATTAAGATGTAAAAATAAATCGCTTCTTACAAAAAGTAGAACATCTTTTTAAACTGAATTTTATTTTCGAAAATGTCGCCTAAAAATCTTGCAAGCACTTGAATGCATCACTAAAACCTATAGGATTTATCCTGAAAATTGTTAGTAAAGATAATCTTAAACTACTAAATATCGAACTGATGATTCTTAACCGCAAGCAAAAATCTAATAAATAAAAATTCAAATTGGATGACCAGACCACTCGTGAAGGAGGGGAGGTGCCAAAGTGAATTATTTCTTGGACTTGCTCTGGAAGCGCTTCATCTTCTTCTTCATTTCGCCACTGTCGAGCTTTGCCTTTTTCTGCCTCTCCCTGTCTCGGAAATCGGCGAACTCCGCTTCGATTTTGTGGTTCTCCGCTTCTCTCAGCAGCTTTTCATACTCGTACACAACTTTCCATGCGGCTTCTTCCAATCTCCGTTTGCGCTCCAGTTCTATGCACCGGGTGCGAATTCGCGATTTTCGGTAGTAGAATCCACAGAAAAACAAAGCGATCCCTAAGTAATTAGGATTAAAAGAAAATATGGAATACTGACTGATATTGATGTAAGATTGTAAGGAAGGTGATACTTACACAGTAGAAGAAGAATTAGAAAAATGAGTAAAGTGATGTAAGGGCTCGTTTCCTCCTCGGCCGGAAGACTCACACCAAAGATTGTGTAATACTCACAAAGACTCTCCGTTGGGTCCAGAGCCAGCGCCATGAAAATGTATCTGCAGATAGAGTGAACATGGATAAAGCTATACTAACTAATAATTATTAATTTGTATTAATTCGGCATGCAATTCACAGACAGAACATTCTCACATGCGCTGGTTTTTCTTCGCCCACTGGATTGTATTATCTGTGGGAAACAAATATTGACTAGTTTTTACAAAGACTTTTGTTGGATTCAGAGATTTGCATTCTTTAATTTTGAAAGAAACAAACCTCCGTCCCTTGACATCACCGGCAGTTGTTGGGAGAGCAAATTATCCTTGTTTTCCTCATTCACCTTGTCGTAAAATCTCTGTTCCGCCTTCTCGCTCTCCGTGGCGAGGTTCGGCAGCTCCGTGCAGTCTTTGTATGTCTGGCGTCAATAAAACAAAACAAAATTGAAGAATCACTGAAGTCAGGTCATATGTAATGTAATCTAGTTCAACATGAAACCATTAATGAAATTGATTATACGACGCGGTTAATGATGTTGGTGGGATGTTGCACGGCTTCGGGTTGGAAAAGACGGTTGCCAATTTCCAGATTTTCCAACTCCTCCACGGTTTCGACGCCATCCAACTGCTCATCTGTTGTAACTGTCTTCTGTCTCTTCTGCGCAATGTAAAACATCCTCTGACGATGGAACCAATCCTCCAGTACCTCGGTCGTGTTCAGAGGGACAAACTTACATCCCTTGTCCTCATAGGTCTGTGAAAAGGAGAAGCCCGAAGCTCCGAACAGCTCGACGAGTAAAAAACTGCCATTGTAGAGATCTGCTGCCGAGCCGTTGTGGCCGCTGCTGGCACTAGCTATTCTGAGGTCCGGGATGAACGGGTCTGTTTTATATGGCTCCAACGGGCAGCCAAACTGGAGAGCAGCAGGAGAGTAGAATTTTCAATTAAATTAATTTACGTTTAAATTTATTTAACTTTTCGATGTTTACCCTCACCCTTAAGTAGTCGTACGTCACCTCCAACTCCTCAGTTTGAGTGTCAAAGAAAAACGAAGAGTCCGATTTGCCCTCGCTTATTTCCAGCTCTTTCCAGTAAGCCACAAATTTCGGATTGAACTCACCCTTCTTCAACCGGTACTTGAAGAGTTTCTTTGAGAATATACCACTGGTGCATTGCGGACGGTATTCAGGCTCATGCGCCACCATCTTGTAAAATAAAGATTCATAGATTCAAAATAATTAATCTACTACTCGCAATTTATTACTTTGCAATAACCATTTGTGATGATACCTTTTTCCCGTGACAGCCAATATGGACAGTGACGCTGGTAGTAGGTTGAACGTGGCAGCGGAAGTCGAGATTACTGGATAGGTTGATCTCGGTGTCGACTCCATCCAAGTTATTGTTTTCCACGCCATAGAACGAGTCGACGAGGGCGGTGATTCTCTTCTTTTCATGTTTTAAAGCGGTTATGTGAATATCCCACTCGTGCGAACCCTGTAACGAATGCTTCTGCACCTTCCTTTCATTGTTAACTTTGAAAACGTCCACCAAGATACTTCTCTCCTCGCTGGACAGCAGTCCGAGGGCGAGGGATGGTTGAGAATTCCTTGAAATCGAGCAAAAAAATCATGAACGCGTTCAATTTTACACATTTTTTCGCAACCGTTTGCATTACAGTTAACGATTTTTTTGTATTTAAAAAAACACTCACATGGCCCTCACTCGCACGATTCCGCCTTCATCGACATCCAGGAACAAATTCTGCAGGTTTTTACAAAAATCAAACTTTATTAATTCAACAAACACAATAGTAATATAACTATACGGTTGACAGCTTTTTTTAACATTAACTTACAAGCGGATGGGCCTTCAGAGAGAACGTGGTGCAGACATCGGCATAGAATCCCCGCAGCCGGGCCACGTCAGTGAGGTCTTGATTCTCTTCGTAGATATTCGCAACATCCCTGTAAAAGTATAGTTCTTTCTTCACCAGGCGTAAACCCACGCGTTTCTCAAATAGTTTGCATGTCTTCGACCTATTGTTGAAATTGTAACAAGATTAATCAGTAATGACAATAATGACAAAGTTTGAGATTCGTTTAAAGAGTTGATGAAAGTATTGCACCTTCCGCTGTAGACGGAGACCAGCCCTACAGAGAGCAGGGGACGGTTATCCATCATGAAGCCAGGGAACACAAAATCCGTGCTATTCAACTGGTCCAAAACTGACATCGTCGTCTCATTGTCTTTTGGAAAGATCTCTCCCACAATCATCTTGAAGTCTTGATGCACTCCAAAGATCCCGAACGCGTATTTGTTACCCATTGTCATGAACACCATGCTACCCACAGGAGAGACCGCGGTGACTGGAGGATGGTTCAATGCTAAAAGGAAAAATAAACCGTTTAGCCCTTTCTTTTATAATCTTTGACAATTCCGTGAAAACGTTTTGCAACGAGTCGGTTTGCACTTACACTTAAGTTTGTACATATGCTGGATGTGGTTGCCCTCACTCGGAGGTTCTGTCTGCTGAGAGATTTCGCAATCTGATCCGTGTCTGTCACTTTGATCCGGAAACTCCGACTGATGGGCCAAAAAGGCAGTGTGAAATACCGACCTTCCTCCGTTCGGGGAAAAGTACAAAACCTCCTTGCAGTTCTGAATCAAGATCGAAATCGAAGTAGGGAGTCTGACAATCTCCGGATCGACTGCCAGAGTTTTGCAGCCATCCGGATCCAACGGCCGCTGTAAATCAGTTACATGTACATTGTATGTATTTGACTCGTTTTAGCAAAACAATTGAAGGCATGAAGATTCGGAATAATGTTTAAGATATCTAACGTTGATTTGAGGACAAGTAAAGAGCTGATTTGACCTCTGCTCCGTGACAATTACGAGCGGCAACTTCTCTTTTATCGACATGGAGAAGATGGCGTACAGTTTGATGTCTTGCGTGCATTTGTTGTAATGGTACTTTCTCATCGTCGGTTTGTCCTGATTTTTTACCTCCAGTTCTAAATAGCAGCTAGGTTTGCCATCGTCCATGGTTTCGAGGTACCGGGAGTTGCATGAGTACTTTGCTCCATCATCTCTTACTGCCTCCCTGCTACTGTTGTACTGGTGGTTGAAGTCACCATACTTTAACGGAAGAGCCAACAAAATATTAAAACTTTGATGAAATTTAATAATACTTTTCACTTATCAGGTTAGTACTAACGAATACAGTTATCACATACACCGATAACACAGAGTGCGTAGAGGGCGTCCTCCTCCTCCAAAACAGCAATCGACACAATTTGGTCACAAAAAGCCTCGTCCGGGTTCCTGTCAACAGATTTTATAATAAAGTCAATCTTACATTAGATGAAGAAAACTACAGAAAAAAAACTTTGATGATCTAACCTTTTCGGCGTTTTCACTATCACATTAGAGTCCTTCAGAAAGTAGTCGACGGCAGGATCGTTTATAAAATGACGTCGACATTTAAGAACCTTTGGTTTAAAAACGAAAAGATCATTCGTTTACAGATTTATCATTTCATAATCGTTAAAAATGTATTAGATTTAAGTTGCATTTACAGAGTCGCAGTTCCAATCTGTCCAAGTACGGCGCCATAGCACTGCTGACCTGAAGAAAGTCTCTGTCTGTTAAGTATATCTTTAGATATAAAAAATTAAAATGTGATTAATGCGAGCACCTGTTCTTATTCTGCCTGATTTCTTGCTTCAGCCACTCGGGAGATAAATCAAGTTCTATTGTACGGTCCATACGACGGTATCTGGCGAAGCGAGCCAATGAACCTGTAGAACGCATTTTGATGAATCTGGTAGAAATACACAATGATCAGATTCATTTTTCCTCATATTATTGGTGAGAACGCGGTCTACAAGACGCCAATGACTAAAAATATCTTTTAATCAGACCTGCGGAGAGCCTTCTTCCTAGCATCCAGGTTTAGCAGTTGTGGATCACTTTCCCCGTAGATTAAGCGTTTCTCCTTCTCCTGTAGTGTGAGCGTGTCCCACTCGGGTACCGACCGAAGTTCTTCATACCCCTCGTAATGCTCTTCACCAGCTTCGCTCCTCATGTCCTCAGGGTCTGGGCGCTCCAGGATATCGTGATAGATTATCCAGTCTCCGTACATTTTGTACATACCCCACATTAGGTTCAACGCCGAGTTAGGTTCAGCCACCAGTTTCGTAACGAAAGTGTCGCCTAGGTCGAAGGAAACATAGATTTCTTTGGGTTCGTCCACTCCCTGGTTCGCGAAGCCAGCGTAGGCAGCAATGACGGACCGTTTACAAGTTACCGCTTTTCCGCAGCAGATGCTGGAGGAGATTTTGGAAACTGGAGAGTACGTGTTTTTGTGACTGCCGATTCTACTAAGTAATGGAGCAACGTGAAAGTCGACTTGTCTTCGGAGGATGTTTTTCACGACAAGTATACCACACCGCATGGCCAAAACGAGCCGGTTCTCCACAAACGTGAAATCCAGTACCGTGGAAAGATCATTAATGATGGTTTTGTGGGGTGGTGCCGGTGGCGGAGCCGGTGGCGAGTTTGTGCTGCTGTTGCTTGAACCAGGTGAATCCGACCTTCCAGATGGAGAAGGAGCAGAAGGCGGATTACCCCCATCGCAGTCTTTTTTAATAATGATCTCTCCTCGGCGCTCAAAATAAGCTTTTCGTCTTTCGCAGAGCTCTGCACGAGTGTTATTTTTAACTTCTTCTGCAGTGGGAGTAGTAGTTGTTTCGTTTCCGTTCTCGGATCGGCCGGATGGCTGCGGGGGTGGTTTGGTGACAGTGAAATCGCAGTCAATCAGTTCTTCATCAGGTGGGAAGCAGATCGCTCCTGGGTTTGACTTGCTGTCGTTTGACTTTGCCATTTCCATGAGAATGTGCTGGGAAACATAGAGTGGCTCGATATATCGAAGATGAATACTATCAGAAGTGAGCGATAAGTAAATCCTGCTCTCTGAAATCTCCTGGTCCATGGTTTGGTCTTGGGATATAAGTCCCACGGCGGTTATTTTTGTCCCTTCATGTTTGTTACACGGATAGGGAAGAATTTTCGACGCTCCTCGCTGAAGTCTATAAATTCAGAACCGAAACTCTACCTAATAAAATATCAAAGTCATTGAGACATTGAAGATTAGGCTGATTTCGTAATTACCGCAGCATTTGGTAGTTGGCGTCACACGCTGGATGTTTCGGTTGATTCCGCTCTTCAGTCTTGTTGCACTCGTAGCGTTCATTGGTCTGTTCCTTCAAATGTGACACCAGAAGCTCATGTGATTGGCCTAGACAACAAAGAATTGTAAAACATTGATTTAAAATGATTTTTATACAATTGCAAATATTCTGAGATTTAATTAATGCACAACTCTGACCTGGCCACTCTAGTAGCTGGACATCCACTGTCCTTTTACTATCCGGTGGTGGTGATGGTGATCCACCCTGTTGTTGTTGAGAGGATGATGCAGAACCTGCCCCGCGATCGGCTAGGTAGTAGCGTCGCACCCTGCCAATATCTAGGTCTTGGTCGGTGGAGGTGGAACCTCCTGCCGAACACGTGCCCTGAAACAATTATCCCGAATATCACGATTACGATCTAGTTAAGACTCTGACGACAATTTAACTTTAACTGACAACTGGCATTCCACAAATTAAGGTCATTAAAAATATACCTGGAGCTTGTCTGTGTCAAAGAAGCGGAAAAACGGAGTTTGAGGAATGATGAAACCTCGAGTGGCTGTTGAAAGCGAAAACAATTATTTAATTGTAATAAATTAATTAATAATTTTTGAAATATTGATACATTAAAGGACATTTTTCATTCACACTTCCTGGTGGCTTTGAGATTAGGCACGAGCGATCCTCGGGTAACATCGATAGGTTTAAGGACCGGGATTGGTATGGCGAAGGGACGAGCGTTGTAGCAAGTGCCCTGCTCCCGTGTCGTCAGGTTGTCTTCTCTCTCCAGCAAAAAATGCTCTAGATTTCAAGTTTTTTATCCATCATCATAACAGAGACATTCTTTTTAATTAAATACATATTTGACTATGCTTCACCGTTATTATTTTGTTACCTAAAACAATATTATTTACCTACCGAGCCAATTCTCTTTTTTGCAGGGTGGACAGGGGGCGGGGTCGTAGAGATTTATTTCGTTACAAGCCCCGATATTAAGCTTCTCGACACGCCCATCTGGAGGTGGAGGATTTGATGGACCTTGATTTCCCCCACACACACTATTTGAGGCGATGATAAGTGCGAGAAAGATCAATGACGACTTAGAGGATGTTGGCCGCCGTGTTCGGCTTGTTTCCGGCTTCCAGCGAGGAGCCTCCTTCGTAGGCCACAACAGAGAAACGATCATTTGAATAATGGACTGGTTTATCAGAGACGTGGTTGTGAACATTTAATTAATTTTTAATTGTTTACTCAGTTATCCAAAGACTTTCCTGAGTATTTATACTTTATGTTTTACTTGAAGAACTGAAAGCGGAGTGAGTGGAGAGGAGACGAGGAGAGCGATAGAAAACGACCTGGATTGGAATTTTGAATAAACAAATTCTCAGAAAAATACAAAAAAAGAGACAATTTTAGCCAACGACGCGCAACGAATAAAATCTTTCGTAGTGTCGCAGTAAGTAACCAGAACTGAAGCCTGAACAAAAGAAGTCCGTTAGATATCACACATTCATTGACCAATGAAAACTCCCTGCTGCTCTGAATTACAAACTGTATGTTTTATTGGTCAAGTCGCTAGTCGGTCATAGAGGTCAAAGTGAAAAAGGTTAAATGCATCGGCTTTGGGCGTCTGCAGTGCCAGTCATTGTTCATTCAATGAACTTCATGTCATCTGTCACTGTATGTGGGCAGTGTTCTAAGGGGCACCGTGAGACGAGAGCGGTTAAATGTATTTAAGTATTCCGTCAGAACACACCACACTTATTCATGCCACTTTACACAAGGCTTGGACGTGTAAAATACCGAATCCCGGCGTTCCCGTGTCTATAATTGAAAATAACTAAATTAATTTGATTGGGATTGGTTTAAGAAAACGGAAAATAATTGAAAAATGGCACGCTACTATCAGCGTCCCGAAAATGCGCTTAAAAAGGCGAATGGTAATTTAAGCAGTTTTATTATATTTATTATATTGTCCATCTGGTGCAGTTAAAATTAAATAGAAAGGCTATATACAAATATACTACCGTGCTATATTACTATAATTATACATTATTACGTATACATTTACTCGAAAAGAATCATAAAGTTCAAAGTTTGGCAACATTTAATTTTTAATTAACTCCCTTAGAGTTTATCGAGGTGGGGAAGCCGACAAGGGCTTTGGATACCCTCTACGATGTCATTAAAGGAAAGAAACACCGGGCCTTTAGTGAAAAGGTAAGTGCTAAATGCATTCAAACTTATCAATGGAACATGATTAAATATTAAACAATATAACGTTTAATTAAAAAAAGAATGGCTAAAAAGTTATTTTTGCTTTCTAGGTCATTGAGCCTATCATGCTCAAGTATTTGGAGTTGTGCGTTGAGCTCAAGAAGCCGCACACTGCCAAGGAGGGTCTCTATCAGTACCGGCTAATGTGTCAATCGGTATAATATGAATATTTGGATGATACTAACCTAATTAGTAATTACAATCTTAAGAAGCCGCACACTGCCAAGGAGGGTCTCTATCAGTACCGGCTTATGTGTCAATCGGTATAATATGAATATTTGGATGATACTAACCTAATTAGTAATTACAATCTAAAAGCCTTTATATTAATGTGATTGTGATTGTGTGGGTGGTAATAATAGGTCAATGTCGGATTGCTGGAGAAAGTGATTAGAAGTTACATTCGGATGGCTGAAGAAAAGACCGAAGCCGCCAAAGCACTGATTGAGAGTAAAGCCGCGGCTGAACCGGCACAGGCTGAGGTTCTCACTACCATCGTAGAAGTGGATGATTTAGATAATTTATCCATGGCCGACATGACACTGTTGAAGTAAGGGAATTATTATTTTTTATTGTCCATAAATTAATAATAGTTATTGTATTTGATTTATTCTTTGTTATATTTGCCTTCAGTGTCATTACAGAGGAACAAGCTCAAGAACGAAGTGGTCGAGCTGCCTTGATCCCCTGGGTAAAGTTTCTTTGGGAGTCCTACACCCAGTGTTTGGATTTATTGAGGAACAATCCAAGGTTGGAAAATTTGTATCACGACATCGCGCAAATGGTTCGTTATTTATTTACAATAGAAGATATTGAAAAACAAATCCAATTTGATAACCAGTATATGTGCTGGTAGTGAAGTGAAGATGAAATAATTGTCAAATTATTGGCTTTAATTATTCAATTATTGCAGGCATTTAAGTTCTGTCTCGCCTACACTCGCAAGACTGAGTTTAGAAAGTTGTGTGAGCGACTTCGAAAGCATTTCGATGACATCATCAATCGACAAGGCCAGGGCTCGCAAATGAATAACATTGATTTCTCTTCGCCCGAAACCCAACAGTTGAATATGGAAACACGACTTTCTCAGTTGGATTCATGCAATTACTCTGGAATTATGGCAGGAGGCTTACAAAGCGATTGAGGATATTCATCTTTTGATGAACCAATCAAAGAAATCTCAAACAAGAATGATGGCTTACTATTATCAAAAACTTTCACTGGTGTTCTGGAAGGCAGGAAATCACTTGTATCATGCTGCTACATTGATGAAATACTACCTGTTGTGCAAGGATATGAAGAAGAACGTTTCTGCAGACGAATTACAAAAGTAAGTTGAGAAAGTGAAAGTGATTTATTTTCTAGTAGTATACAGTTCTTAATGTTGCATAGTGTCCACCTGCTAACGAATAATATTTTTATGTACTAATTACAACAGGAATGCGTCACAGGTTGTACTCGCCACTTTGGCGATTCCATTTCCCGTCCTTCACCCAGAGTTCCAGAGATTTGTTGAAACTGACAAGGGCATGCTAGAAAAGTCTCAGAAACTGGCTACTTTGCTCTTCCTTCCGCAACCACCAACAAGGATGTCAATGATTCGGGATATTAGTCGACATGGAATTCTAAACAATTCCATCAAGCCGCTGCAAGATTTACACGAGATTCTCGAGTCCGAATTCTGTCCTTTAAGCCTTTGTGCAGAAGTGGATCAATTGTTGACAACTGCATCCGCCGGAGATCATCCCACCGATTATATGGAGCAATACATTGATCCTTTGAGAGAAGTTACTCTTGTGCGCCTCATCAAGCAAGTGTCTCAGGTACGCCAATTAATAACATCCTGCCTTGATTCAGTTAATTGGGTGAATGTTATTTAAAACACCGTCAACAATAAAAAAGCAAGTTTCTATGTTTAATTTCCCGTTGTCTGTTGTCAGGTCTATCAAACCATTGACTACGACCATCTTCTGAAGATGACTCTTTTCTCAAACCAAACACAATTAGAGCAGATTTTAGTGGATGCTGTTAGATTTAATGACATGCAGATTAGTATTGACCATACTTCAAGCTGCATAAAATTTGGCTCATCCTTGGCAGAAGCATCAAGAGAGGATCTTCCTGAGGGCCCACATTTGCAAATAATGCCTTCCGAGAGCGTTCGTTTGCAACTCGTCAATGTCATGAACACTCTGCAAGAAACTGTCAATATGATTAACCCGGTTCAGATTTCTGTAAGCTGATATACATAATTTTTTTTTCACTATTGTGTAGTTTGATTTACTTATTGTCACTGGAATTTGATACAAACAAATGACGAGGTATGAATATTTTTTTGTGCAGGGGGACGAAGAAATGATCCGCAGTAAAATAATAAATCAACACAAGCAAACCGAGGTTCAATACCATAGACAGTTGATGGATCGCCAGAAGATCATCAATCTGCGACGAGAAGAACTTGAGAGAACGGCCATTGATCGTGATTATGAAGAGAAGCTTCGGGTGGAAAATATAGTTAAGCAACAAATGATGATGGAAGCAAAGCGGCTTGAAACTGAGCGTGAGGAAAGGGAGCGTAAGAAGGCAGAAGCTGAGCATAATGAATTGAACCAGCGAATGAT
>VYYJ01001296.1:0-32916 GCA_021029165.1 Cyphoderus albinus | reverse complement strand
TGCTAGCATTTAAGGGACTTTTGTTTGGGTGTGCATGTAAAACGGCATCAGTTAGTTACATATCATGCACCTTCTCGTCGATGCATGGTTTCATACATAAATCCTACACTATTCCTACACCGACTCAACTGAACATTCACGAATCATGCAGAAATGTTTATTGGGTAGCGGATATACTATGTACTTATAGTTTATTTACGATTACTGATTACTTACTTAAAAAGTAAAAATAGCAAAAAATGCTGATGCTGCGATAATGAGCAGATACTGAATAAAATTATATTTACAATATATCATAAAAGGCATTCTTGTGGTACGATGAATCATCCTCTTTGTTTGAATACATCAAGAAAAGATACAAGTTCGTAATGAGTGCAAGTGAAAATGCAACAGAAACAGAGGTATCGAAATCTCATAATCTTGAAGTATTCGTCAGAGTTAAGCCTAATTTTCTTTCAACTGGCTCGTTCGAAATCAACATCAATAGACATGTAGGTTAAACCTACTAGGTTTATATCCTCTTGCTAATACAATCTGTTGTGAATTGATTGTCTGACACTTTCATACCACACTGGACAGTATTTATATTTTTAAAAGGTCTAGCCTTGCACTTTGCACTGTTTATGTTATCATTATCATATTACTCTCATCTGATTTATAATTCTAAGAAAAAAATATTTTGGGCATGCGCTGCTATCTGCTAAGAAAGAGAATTAACATGTATAAGAAATGAGCTAAAACTTAGAAAATTCTTGTATACTGTGAAGCGGACCTTTCTGTATTCTGTAATCAGAAATCTAAATATTTAGAATTTTTACAAAAGTTCAATACCATCAAGTCTTGCGCAATCATAAACATTTTCTTCACTAAACCGATCAGGGTGCTGGCTGATTTACTCCTGACTTGAACCAACAATTTCCTTTTTATAACAACACGATCGTAAATCATATACACAATATGAATATGAATTGCTAAATAATATCTTTCGATCTCGATCAAATCATTTAAAAGGTAAATTCGTGAGTGGCATGCACACATGAAACATTTAGCATTTGTTGAATGTTTTACATCATGATGATGAATGTGAAATGAACTTTATTGCATTGCAAAAGTTTTTTTACGCAAAACTGGAAAAAATTGAGGTGATTGACATTTCTCAAGAATTCGTGAATATTTTGGGATGTCTGGTGTAGAATCTTTTCTCACAGACTGGCGTTTTTGTTATGAACGTGGTTTATTTAAGAACCCTCAAATTCCACAAAATAGACATCGGCGATGTCTTCATGTTTTGAGTGCGAGCATCAATCGTTATAAATTTCGATATCGGGTATGTATTTGAAATATTCGATATGTATTTGAAATACTTTGTGCCTTAAATTATTAATTAAACAATAAACAATAAATTTTAAAAGACAGTCCCAGTCCCAAAAAATGAGAACTTGATTTTATAGGATTTTTTTACCTACATACATACAAAATCTGAAGTAGCATTCAACTTTGTAACGGTGAACCAAGAATATATTCTACCAGTCGGTCACTTAATCTTAAATCAATGACTGAAGTATTTTAAATTGTAAATAATTTTAATGTATTACACTTGCTAATAATCACATCACATTCACTCAAGGCACAACCATGCATTTTGTTCAGCAGTCACCCACAACACCAAAATCGCGACTATTGCGTCAAGAGTTTTACAAAAGATAAGGTTTAAAAGTCCCCATCAATGTGACAATAAACCACATAAATTTCATTATCCATTATTAATGATTCTTATTCGTTGAGAATGCACCCTTCTAACCTTCGTCTCATGTGCGCATTCATTTAGTATTGAAAATTATCATCGTAGAAATTAAATATCAATATACTACAAGAAATGGAGCACACACAGTGAAAGATACCAGGTTGAATAGTAAACAATTTTTAATATGAGTAGTTAATAATGTTTCTTACATAACTGTGTAGTATCAACTCCTGTGAGATTCACACTGAACTTGTGTTGCGACAAGTGTGTACAACATTAACAATAATCTTGCTTAATATGACTACACATTGCTTCGAAAAAACAGTGGTAACAACCATAAAGTTTGATTATTACATATATGCACACTGACAGCAAGAAAATAAAAATGACTCGTTCGTTTGTATGAGCTCATGGCTGTGTGTATGAGAACTTTGAGAACTTTACTGTGATAAAAGTGGTTTTAAATGATGTAGGTGGATACATACAGTCAGCAGAAAATGAAAGAGATGACGACACCACGTCAGATATTAGTGGCAACAGGCCACCAACGGATTACTTTTAAGTGCAGCATTAGATTTTCACCAAAACACGGAGCTGGAAATTGTTACGCATGTTGATGATGATGACGATGAATGTGACTAATTGCATCATGCTCTAATGCTGTAAAAAGAATGTCGGGAAAATGCATAATCCAGACACTTTACGTTTGAAATGAAAAGTATTGTATAAATTGAAACGTGTTTGCTGAAGAAAAAGATGGCCTGAAAATTAATGTCTTTTTGTGTGCACTGACTTACAGAATTTTTACAGTGTATTTTATGCTTTTCCATTGCCAGGCGTTCAGAGCCATTAAATGACGAAGTTGACTAAGAAGCTTTGGGAATATAGAGGAAGTTTATTTATTTTAAAAGGATTTGAAAGCCGTAAAATTTAATGTGATGCAACAATATAGCAGATAAATTGGTTTATTATTTTTATGAATGTCAGTTGAATGCTTGTATTAAAATGAAAATGATAAAACTTTGAGAAGCAGTAAGAGAGTTAAAATGGGCAAATGCCAATGGATGCAGTTTGTCTGTCTGTACTACTGTACCAAAATATGATTGAATGCCACCGCACGCGCACTTAACCTGGTGTGATAAAGTCAATTTCTGGTGACCAGATGAAATGGATTATTAATGATAACTCTAACGGACAAACAGTACGGTTTGGTTTTGATGGAACCGTATAATATGCCAAATCTCAGTCAGTTAAAGTTTGATTTATGTATGTACTACATTTTATGTACGTAGTAGTACACATCATACGTATTGCACGTAATGTGATGCCTATTTCTCGATTTCCTACCTACAGTGTGAAAGCACAATGTCACAAATCACAGCATCACAGCACATAGATTATCTAAATTGGAATTGGAATGCTGGATTCATATGACGAAAAGATAATAAGATCGTAATGCCAATTTTCCAAAACTATTGTAGAGAGACTATGAACAAATTATGATAGAATAAAGTTTGTTTTCCTTTTCGTAAATTACCAGACTTCAAAATTAGGAAGTTCAGTAGAAGCTAAAACAAAAACAGTAGCTCATAATGTGACTACAATATTCTACAGTAGGCATGAACAGTTTAAATCTTGCTTTCTAAAGATTATATGCTTTTTATACAATAATCCATCTTTAGTCTGTTAGTTCGTTTGGCTCATTCGCTAAAAAAATTGTCAAAATGACACGTAACAAGAATGCCCACGTCAAAGATCTTCAGTTATATAAATATTTTAGAGGGTTACTTTCGGTTTAGTTTTAAAAACAATGTACGAATTGAAAGATATGATATATAATATATTATAATCATGAGTATAGAATGGTCAAATGTTTCAAACAAACCCACCGGAATGAAAATGGTTTATACAAACAGTCTGAAATAATGATAAATAATAATAAAATAATATATTCCATTATAATTTATTTTTTAAACCTACCAAATTTAACTTTTAACAAGTATTTATCCGGCTACTTGAAATTATTTCTATCATAGAAATTTTATGCTGCGCCTTGCGATACAGATTCTATAAAACTAGTGTTATAAAATGTTTAGTTGCTCTCCTCCTCTCTAGTGGATTCATATAGGTTTTCTAACTATTTAACTGTTTGTCCTATGTAAAATAAAACTATTATGTAAATAGTGTAGAGGCTATAGAGAGTAGATTGTCACAAAGCCAAAAGTATAGACATACCTCGGAATAATTGATGTGATACGGATGGAGAATTTAGAACGTTCACTGTAAACAGTGGGGTGGTGATTTAATGTTGTTGAAGGTTAATTTGAAATGTTTGAGCTTAGAGAGAGAATTAATTGAAGCGAGAAGTGCAGTTTGCAATTTTCTGCAGCAGTCATGTTCATTTTCCCTTCATTACATGTGCCTTCGCCTTCTAAATAATTAACAAGCTTATTAATATCCGCCTCTTTCAACTTCCTGTTATAAATTAAATTTAGGAGGGGGAGGCATAAATACCACACTTGTCCGTCTGAATTTACTTTTTGTGTAGTGACATCCTTTCACTGAATTAATAATCCTCCTCCTCGTAAACAAGATTCACATTTCAGAAAATAGTTATTTTAAGATGCAAAAACTACGTAACTCTCCCGATTTGTCACATTGAATTACTCATCGTCATTTGGGAGTGGGTGTACAATACATTTGAAGGGAAGCAAACAAAAATGGGTCCAGTGGAGTTTATTTTAGAAAACTCTTTCTATTATTGTTTGTACCACAATCAGAGATTTTAAAATGGTGTATGTACGAGTATACGTAAAGTATACCTAGATCAAATTCGTTAGAATAATAATTATGGGAGCCTAAGTTTCCGTAAAAACCTGCGTCGTTTTTCGAATATTCCAAATAATAAACGAAACAAAGCTTAGACTAAAAATATCAAAGTTGCACTTACTTATTTCTTTCAGTTAATGTCTGACCGGAATTCTCCAGGTTCTTGCTTCGAGCAATTAATTGTTTCACGAACCACCTTAGAGTCACTTTAAACATAGAGCGAAACTAAAACGTCTTATTGAGGTGCGTCACAAATTGAATTGCTTAAACAACTGTTGCAATTATTTCAGTCGGTTAATTATCAGCATATCAAAGCATAATCTCCGGTTGAATTATAATCACAGTTCCACAATAACTCAAATTGATCTAAACAAATATTACAACTGAAGTCAGTCCACAGCAGAACCTTAATAAGATATTATTACGGCTACGGTTGGTTGCATCGTCAATGCCGGATTAAAGAGTTTCAGTTTATAAATCCGTCTTGCCCACCTAGAGGTCAAAATATACTAATGTATTAATTTTGTAGACAAACTTTTCTCGAATGTTTTTTTTTTCAAACTACAAAATTACTAAAAATAGACATGTTATTAGAATAACATTTATTTTAATACGTACCATCAGATGTAGAACTCCATGCTGAAGGTGAAGAATCTACAAAAAAAGTGATTTTAAATTATGTATTAAAAATGTTGATATTCTACTGTTCAACCTAAAATTAACAAGCAATAACTGAAAGCTTGTTGCTCAGTTCTTGTAATAGTTGTAACTAAAAAAATTGTTTGGAGAAAACTGTCACTTCCTCTACATAGGTTATTATTACCAATTAGTATTCCTGCTCTTTCATAATAATAACTGAAATGTGGAAACTTAAACTTACGTTAATTCAGGTACGGTTACAACACGTACAACCAATACCATTCCACACTTATAATAAACGTAAAGAGTGAGAAAGAAAAAGTAAAAGGAATGACTTAATTGAAAACAAAAACTATAACTATGTATTAATCTCAATCTCAACTAATGAAAGCGTAACAGGTATTCTGCTTAGTTCAGTTGCATTTTATTATGTAATACAAATGTAAATTGCAGTGCATTGGTGCAATACTGCCTTTTCCTACACGTTGACTCGTCTTCATTTATGAATTATTACTTTCCACGTTTCCACATTCATATATTTAATACTGAACAGTACCACGTACAATGTTAAGGCTTATGGAGCAGTAAGTTAAAAGACTGCTCGAGTTTTCTCAAGTCAATAAATTAACCAAATAATAAAATGTTCAATTTGCTTTTCGTATTTTTTGCACGATGAGGTCAGCCTTAGCTTGAGTTCCTACCTAAAAGTTAAATAACTTGCCTCGAGCTCCTTTTGTGTATCATCACATCATCAACCTTTCCCGATCTTCATTCATTGTCGTCTTGCATAGCAATAGCACTTTATTGAAAACTCAATATTCTTATTTTGTTATTGTTATTTTACTTCACTTTAAGTTGTGCATTTTTAGAAGTAAAGAACATGTTCACAAAGACATAGATGGATCTAGTCAACTCAAAAACAACTCATTTCGAGCAACCAAAAAACTTTGATGATTATTATGGTATCTATTAAGGATTACAAAGTTGCTCTGGCTGAACCTCTTGGTTGGATGATGATTACTTACTCAAACTTAACTATAATAATGAATGCTTTTAACGAAATCCCCATGTAATACATCGCAGCAGCCAAGCATTTGCACTTGGCAATTTTAGTGTTTCTCTTACCCACTGCTTTTCTGTTGAGTTGATACTGGTAAAATTGAAGAAAAATACTTGCCACAATTCCCATTTCTGTCCAAACTGCACACAATTTACTCTCGTCAGACATATAATAGTAGGCAGGCCGTACGTTTTTGAATATGTTATTCATGTAAAACCTGCCGAGAGTTGAGTATTTTTTTAAAACTGAGCAAGAATGCAAAATCGTTCTTTATTCATTTCAGTGAACAATAACAAGTTTATGTATCACTCTCGCTCCTATGATCGTGTTGTATTTAATGTATCGTTGTCTGTTGTTGATGATGTTCGCGACGACTGACAATGGGAAGGAGGAGAAGACGTGCGAATGGACAATCCACTACATTGATGATGTTGCATACTCTTCCCTCAAACCAAGTCAAGTCAGGTTCATCATCGTGATCACATTCTCATTCCGTACTAAACGATAAACGAGACAAGTAATACATTGCCTTCACAGCTCCAATATGGTTCGGATGCGAGGCAGTAATATTTATTCTTTCATGGCTTAAGTCAGCTTCTGCTATAAGCCTGCTAACTTTCGTACATTTTATACAATGTGGAATAGTGCGCATTTTCATTAGAGAGTGTAATAATATGTTTGGTAACCTTTTTAAGCTCAGTTTTTTCTGTGCCGAAGTTGAAGTTGAATTCCACCTTCAATGCTACCACGTCAGGTATTATTAAGCATAAAATGGTATATGCAATATTCATATACATAGATTCATAAACCATGATGAGTAAGCATGACATTTTGATATAAAAAGTCTCATTCCCAAGTTGCTCATGTAAATGTAAACATAAAAGCCCGGAGTTGCTCGTGTAAATGTAAACATAAAAGCCCGGAGTAAATGTGAGAATGTGACTCAGCTTCAATTTCAATGCGAATATTGCAAATGCGAACTGAGTGCACACAAACCATTTTGGCTCAAAAGAAGATGCTTTTAAGAGTAGCGACAACATTTGTATATTGGGCATACACCACCGTCTGAAAAGGGCAGATATTGTTTTGAGTGACTGAACCACGACCACGAGCTCTTTAAAGCTTATTAACAGCAGCTGTTGTTCTGACTAGAGTAATGAAACAATTTATTCTACATTATTATATGAGACAAGTGAATGTGTAGAAAGAAAAGATGATGATTCAAAGGGGTCTACTGCTCGTCAGTCAGTGGGCTGAAATTGCTGAAAATACTGAAAAGTTGCTTTCCTTATGTATACATCTTACATGTTCATGAAAATGTGTGCAGCGCCAGCTTTAATGGCGAGGTTGAACTTTGGTTTTCATGTACCAACCAACTCATGTCTTTGTCTCTTCTGCACTGCAGCATCGATATTCGTTGCATGACATTTTTGCTAAGGGGTAATGGAACGCCATGGAATGAAAATCACCTTGTACTTTTTAGAGAAATGTTTTCGAATCACAGACATCGTTTTCCGATTTTTTACACGATTATGAGTCATTTTAAGACGACATTACTACAATAGAAAAATGCTTCAGTTTTGAAATTGACGTCTTATTTCATGTCTCCGATATTTGATGGTATCAAATTGATACTGATTGACTCAAACAAAAAATTATAACCAAATGGATACGAAATTTGCATTGCGAAGCGAATAATATTATATGATTTATTTGCTTCATAGTACTAAATCATTTCGTGTTGCATGATTTAATAAAAATAATAAGCTTTCTTATGTAAAATAGTAAATGTTACTTAATGAACCAACAAGTCAGCATGAATATTTTAATTGGTTGATTTATTAAAAGAAAACTGATTATAACAATGAACAAATTTGAAGCTTCCTAATAACGAAACATCCCACCCAAATTCATTTATCTTAATCTTGTGTTGTCACCCGAACTCCTTTAACAAGGTTTTTATACAACGAAAACCCATTTTCCTTTTAATTATTGCACTAATAATACATTCTAGATTAAGAAAAGAAGAAAAACGACATTTTTCTTTTGAAAATGGCCATTATAGAAAACAATATGAAATCAGACTAGATTTGCAGCAAACACCTTGAGTAATCAATTATAGAGGAATGAAGTAAATTGGGAGCAATTAATATCCTTGCCATCCTTATTGCACATAAAATCCCCAGAAAAATCTAAATCTAATTTTAAAACACTAATTTGTATTGTAAGGATATATATTACCTAATGGTATCGACGTATCGGATATCAGAGCGAATACAAATTGATTACCAAGCTCGCTGTTTGTTTGTAGCAGAAAATATTTACATTACTCTTATAACTATTGAACTGTTTAATTTGGTTACAGCTACTACTTAAGAGCTCTCAAATTCTACACCGATTCTTTGACACCACGGATAGCGGTCATAATTTGATTGGAGGCGTAGGGGCATCCTGGATAGGTCTTCACACAAGCATCAGAATCTCCGCTGCGTCCGAGAGCTTCAGCATACACGTAGGAGAATTTCCCAGCTCTGGAGCTCTTTTCCTTCTGAGATCCTTGACCGAAAAGCTGAAGGAGAAGTCTCTCATCATCTTGGAGCTCAGCAGAGGGGGTGGCAGAGAGTTCACAAACAAGACGCATTCCACATCCTAATTGATCATAGGACATAATGTCGTCAGCAGAGGTGTCCTTAACTTCAACGACCTCTTCAACCACTTCATCGGACTGTTGTACGCCGGAAACGTCACGGCGTCTGCGTCCGTGCCATCCGTAACCTATGTAAAAATTACGATAAGCACTCACTGTAATTTGACACTTGCAAAACCAAAGCCAAAGACATAATCACTGAAGGCTAACCTGGTCCAGCACCAACGTCAAAGTGAAGTCCTGCTTGACCACCGGTCAAGTAAAGAAGGCCAGCAATCGCAGCAGCTTTCAGTTTCAGCAACGCGTATTCAATTGGAAGGATCACACTCACAGCGGGCACATATCCCTCAGTTGGAACAATAACTGCCGCGAGAATGGCCACAACGGCTCCGAGAACGATCACTTTTGTTTGCATGATGATTGATTATTTTTGCGTGAGCACTTTTAAAGTTTCAAAGATAATTTTCCAAAATATTTTTACCAAAATTTCTTCCACAATTTGTATAGGTCTACAATTTCTGTGAGATGTTCTCCTGCCAAGATTTGTTGCGAATGTGGTGCTATCGACGGACTTGCGCCGATATTTATTGAGACCCAAAAATGGTCAGAAAGAATGAAAAAGAGAGCTTTAAGACAAAACAATTTAATCTCATTGAAGATAGATATCAGGGTATATGTTAATTCATACGGCACCATCAGAATGATGTAATAGCACCAAGTAAGTAGCAATAACAATAGAATTAAGTAGATCTGATTTTGTGAACCTACGCGCAAGTGTTCACAAATTATCATACCGCAGTGTCTACCTACTTTGTAACTAGCCTGTACTACATACATTTGTACGTGCTTTCAATTATTAAAAATGATCAAATAAAGGAAGGAAAAGTACCTACATTGTATCACTCCTCATAACGATGTTGGGAAGAAAGCAGTCAGCTGCATAATAATAGTATCATACAACATAATCATTTCATATCTTTTTGCCTTTGTTCATCTATGTGTTAAAATAACTTACTCTGAGAAATATGATGTGATATCATTTCGATTTCAAAGGAGCTACCCTGCATATATCTACGTGTAGCATTTATGTGTGGTTCAACTACACATCCTAAATATCCTTAATTCTTTGACGAAGTTCATAATAAAAAGTGGCACAAACACAGGAACTCATGAATTGTACCAAAAATGTGGAAGTAAAAAATTTAATTCTTGAGTGATTTACTTTTTGTTGTAGCAAATCATGTAACATTATGCGTAAACATGTGTTCGTCAGTGTATGCGTTTACTTACTTCTACCAAATACTTGTTAATGATTATTGTCGATGAAAAAAGGTTTCCTACTCAGAAATGAACTAGTCGCTAGAAGAAAAAAGATGATGTTGGAGTGAATCTCAATTAAATAGTTTTACAAAAAAGTGTGAGCACAAATCTATATATTTTTGTAGATTGAGTGAATCAGGATACAAAAGGGTACACATTGAACGACACGCGTTTTACCATATCATAAACACATTAGCTGCAAAGTTGGCCTGTAGATAAATAGCAGGTAGTAATTTATTGTTAGAGAAAGAGTAGAGTTGTAAAAGGTAATCAAATAATCATTGCTTCTCTTCTAGCAGCGACCCATGCATCTCCTTTCCTAAATATTACCTACATTATTTCATTCGTATTAGTTTATGAAAACAGGAACCTTTTATTATACAACATCTCTAACGACGCAACGATCAGATTCATAATAATATAAAAATGGACAGGGTACACGTTACTTGTGCTCGTGTTTCTTACATGATGAACTACATTGTGTCATAATCACTTTTTGTATCAATAAACGGCACTAGGCATGCAAATTGTCGACAGTACACCATTAAAATTCATAGGTCAATCTAGACGCTGCCACTAGCTGGCATCATAGCACTACAGGCAATTGATTTTCTTGGAGATTTTGTTATGTCTCCTTCATAAGGTGAAACTTGCTATAATGCATCAACAAGGCACGGCCCTACCACGTTTTCAATAAGGCAGACCAGACGCGTATGATCAAGCAACGTGGCTCACTTATTCAGGTAGCTTCTTTATTATCCTTCCTGAGTGGCACCTAAATTAAAATACTCAAGAATTTGGCAGTACTTTTTATGATTGTTCCTTTATTTTTTTCTAGTGTCGTATAACATTTATCTATTCTAAAATCTATTAGAAACACATCCAATCATTAGAAGAGCAAGTGAATCTAAAAGAAAAATACGATTTTTCGTGATAAGGTGGTAGTGATGAAAAAGGAATCGAGGTGAGGAAGTAGGAAAATATTATCTATCTTGTAGGTAAGTCGGTATGAGTGATCTTGTTTGCTTGTGGTGATCTGTTTTCGTATATTATGTTTACATAACCATTGTTCCGCACTAGCAAAAAAGCGACAAGCTCATTTTGCTCACTAACTTAAAACTTAGTAGGAGTAGTTGTTTTATGGCACTGTCGTGGTATTCGCGATTGTCTAAAAAAAGAAGCTCCTTGTGGCACTAGTAATTTCCTTTTTAAACATTTATCAACTACTTCAGGCAAATACATAGGTTACACTAAAATGATAACAATTTGGGGGAGGAAAATGTTTTAAAATAAGATTATTGTAGTAGAGACCAATTACTTCCCTATCACAATATCCTTTTGTGAAGTTGTGACTTCTTAGCACATTTGAAAATTCTCCTAACTTACGATTATTATTAATAATAACCCTAATCGTATTATTTGTATTATCTATGTAAAGTCTCATAAATGTCCTTTTTGTAGTTTATTTATTGTAGACTTTTGATCAGCTTAATTCTACGCATTTCCTCTTTTCTTCCATTTTTACTTTTTTTGCAAATTTTTTGAACAACGAAATGGGATTCAATCTCAATCAATCCATTTTAAAATTTATTATTCTACTATTACATATCAAAAAATAAGAGGATGCACAGTTATTGCGTACCTATTTCTTATATCTAGAATTTTTGGCTTTTATTTTTTTTTAAATCAAAGAGGTACGTAAAGTGAGTAGATTTTGATTAGAAGTAATATCAATTACACCTGCAAATAATAATAATAATATTCAAATAATATAGGCATAAATGTCACTAAAATAATAGTGCAAAAAACAGTTCATGAGTTTTGCAATCTAACCGTTGCAAACACGTATTTTGACTAATTTGATGCAAAATTTGTAATTCTGATGAGACCTGTTTTCCTTTGCAATAATCTTAAAACGACAAAGCTCTGTAGGACGACATAATTACATGACAATGTGAATGCGAACATGAATGAACAAAGAACCCTCTCCTAGTCCCGTAATGCGCATGAATTGAAGCTTGAAGGCATCTAATAACATTTAAATGTTACCTACATTTTCGAAAACAGAGAGTCTGCGCTTTTATCATCCCTACCATTCTAAACTTTTACGAACCAAAAACACTCTTCCGCTTCATTTTTGACCAGACTACTAGAAACCATGAACGGACATGCTACTCCATTTTTCAAAAAATAACTTACGCAATTGCATACCAGTTCTCGTAAAAGATTCAGTGCAAATGTAACCTAGAAGTGAGCCGAGCAGACAACCGCGCCATTTTTTGCTGATGCAATAATTAGTTAATACGACACATTATCGAATCCTTTATTGTGCAATCTAACAGGTTTTTTGCTGTTTCTGTTCGGAATTTTAAAACTTTTATTGAGAGCGTACACTGTTGATATTAGTGTGAATCTAAAAGTCATCAGCATTAACGACACAGCGTTTTGACAGCATTGTGACATTGGAATTTTTCGATATCAGTTCAGGAGTTTAACATGATAAAAATAGCTGACATGACATGACAGTACCATTTTGTATGATCCCCCAAATGCGTCAATCCATCTGTGTCTATATAGGAAGCAAACTAATTTACTCAAATCTAACAAAATAATGTGGAGTAGAAAATCATTTGACAGTTGCTGTTGAGGGAAACGCGCTTAATTTCTTTAGGTACTAGTTAACTTTTAAGGATGCGGCTATTTTGCTTCAGCTAATTGCTCTTATAAACTACATATAATCATCCCCAACATGTGCCATTTCTTTTGTAGTAGTTATTAAAAAAACTTCTGAAGGATGGATCTACTAAATTAGTGCAAAAGATGCCATTTTTTAAACCACAACATCACGTTTATAAATGCTAAAAATCTAGTTCCATTTTTCATAGTTTGCAAAAGGACGGTTAGACACTCAGGGCGGTAAATTGTTTGACCCGTTTCTTTTCAGTGCATATTGTACATTGCCATTGTTCATGTACGGACGTAAATGTTTTCTTTTAATAATTCATTTAATGCACTACGCAATCGCAATAACCAGTTTTGATCATTTTGAAAGATTGGGCAGGTATAATTCATATATAATTAATTTTTATTGTGACTCCTCGTTTTTTAAAAACTGATGCCAGGACCCAATAAATAGAAATGCAAGTTTGTTGAAAATGAAACTAGAAATTGCAGGGACAAACGCATCGTGCGTAGCACTATTATGATATGCGTAGTATCCCGCCCCACAAAATCTGATGCAAAATCGATTGATATTTCAAGAGCCTTATCCTGTATTTAGGTTATGCAAAATTGTGCAATTTCATATGCAATTTACAAAATTGCTTTTAATGTGATGCACGTCTTTACAGATTTTATTGTAAGGTTATTTTTACTTTTCGGATTTTTTTAGATGAGACAATGAAAATTAGGATATAATTTTAGTGTTCAATTCATGAAAATTAAGATTAAGTATAAAAATATAAATAATCTGTAATGTAATTATATAATTTAATCTTTAATCTATTCCGTCTGCATTGAGCTTTAATCTGTTTGACCTGTTATGTTTCCAAAATTGCGAACAACGGCCAGGGTTGCACATTTCGACGCAGTAATGTTCGTACATTTAACTTAAGCCAGCCACTGGGATAGGATAATAATTTATTGGCAATTATACCTTCAAACTTTTCTCTTCAGTATGTGCAAAAACTCCTCGGCATGGATCACATTTGTCAATTGAAAACTTTCAAAAAGTTATCGTTACAGTTATTGAATTGCAGCGGCATAAAATGCAGTTTTGGGGTTAACCACTACGATTATTTAAAGCACTCATCCGTTTTAAAAGAACTTAACATCAATTTCATCATTTGTAATACACTGCACTCCAAGTTCTCACCCTTATTTCATCATATAGATACACCTAGTCGCTACAAATGTTATTTACAGTAAAAAAAAGAAACAATTTAATACACTTTCAATTTTAATCTCATTTTCCGTTATCTTCTCTGAATTTTGTCATGTGTGAAACCATTAACTAGTGATCAAGTTGGTACAGATATGGTAACATTAATTGATACAGCGTTCAACAAATTCTCAGTGTCACCCATCCAAAGATAATACGAATCACTTTCATTTCACCACACAACAGTTAAAATGTTACAATGTTGGTCTTAACAGGGCTTTTAGCGAATAACCAAATTGCATAGCATGACAGAATGCGGAAAAATGATTCCCGTTCCGCAGTACGATTAGTGTTTTTTATACTCCACGGTATAATAGGCATGAAAGAAGTGCAGATACTTATTATTTTTTTGCTTTGACCCTTCAAGGCTTTCTACTAATGAAACATCGCTTTCAAAAAAAATCTAATTAAGGGTAATGTATGTATAAAATTCTATCCGCGGTTACACATGTGAGTAAGAAAAGAAGGTAGGAAGACATTTAAATCAATGATGAATATCCAGTAATATTAACTAAAAATATTAACATTACACATGGTAAAAATGTTATTATTATTCGTTTTTAAAGCCATTCATTTGTGTCTCAATAAAAACTATTATTCGCCTCTTCTCCGATTTACCGTGATTACATTCTTTTGAGCATGATTACTCTTACTCGATACTCCCAGAAAATATGTGTGGCAAGTACATTGTAACATCAATATTAGTATCAATAACCAAATTAAAGCCAAAATATTTGGTGCGTAAAATTATAATTTGCCTGAATTGCATTATTGTGATATAGTGTAATCAATCGTTTCATAACTGTGTTAAATCATTTTTGGTGCATATCGATTGGGTTTACAGATCATGCGTATGGAAAATGGTTGATACGTGATGCTGTGCCGACTGCAGATGCCTTCTTTAAGTACCTGGCATAAATTATTAATATGTATTTATCAAACGTAAAAGGAAAATGTCGAAGTTCAGATGAACGGAAGCCAGGTCGAGTGCCAACTGAGTATTAATACGGCCGAACAAATAAATCATTTTATCAGAAATCAAACATAACCACTAAAGTTGCGCAGCCTTTGACTGCATAAACAGTAACACCTTCCGCTGTTTCTTCTGAAAATAAATGATTTTATCTTTGTTCACATACATTTTACATTGTTGCTACACATGTTAACATTTGCTAATTTTTCTTATTGAGCTTGAGCGAAAAAATTTGGTGATCATGTGCCGATACCACGGCCGGTCGACACCACTCACTGATGTACAAGCTAAATCTGTCTTCTTAATGGGTACCTACTCGAATTTAAATAAATGTATAGGCTATACAATAAGTCGTAGGCTGCTATCAAGATGCCAATTTTATGAAATTAACCAACCATGTTATTATTTGCTCTACACATTACGATAATAATTATTCTTAGTAGATGAGATGCATTTGTAATAATGGTAGGAAACTAATGTTATGGATTATTTTATAATGTTATCCATGTGTCTAACGAAAAATTCTGTACGTGCAAACTAACTAAATCTTCAAATTAAACCTGATAATCATTGAACATGACTATATCACGTACATTAGGTAAAGTTATTAGTTATATGATGATTATCATCCACTTTTATTGTGAAAACACGTGCCCACTAATATTGATTAATACGGTGCTTGTTTTAATCAATGATTTATATACGATGACAATTATGTATTGTATTATTATTGTAGAGTATTAATTATAATTTTGTAATTTATTACTAATGAATACTGCACACGAATCTGAAGTTTGGTACAACTTTTGTTCTAGGTAAAAAAAATTCACTGGCTGTTTTTAGTTTTAGTTTTATACAGAATTCAGAACCATTCAAGCTTCTAGACATCTTATTAAATTCGTACAATGTATGTAAACTATTATCTTCCAACCCGGCAAAAATGATCATTTGATTGAATTGTGTTATAATTGTTTTTATGTTCAAAATGGAGAAACCTTTCAATTGCGTAAAAGTACCACTTCGCACCTTTCTCTTATTTCTGAGATGCTGACCTTTTAGGGAAGGAAGATGAGGGTGTGTGAGGATTCCGCAATAAAACCATAAAATTATTGTAGCGTTTATTACTATATTTAATTATGATCAATTTTTACATTCATACATTCTAGTTGTATAATGCCATAGACGAAAGATTACCAGATTATGATCATACTGCCTTATAATTAGGAAGTTGTGATTGTAAAAGGCCACAGCGAATACACCACATCAGCTTCAGCAGTGAAACGAAATACTTTGTTGCTACTACTGATAGTTACTTAATAAATTATCTAAAGCCGTAAGGAATTGCGCTAATAAGGAACACTGTTTGTTGTTACTTGAATTTGCATTATGTAGTTTTATTTGTTATGTCAGGCAAAACGTTTGTTGAAACAGAATTATACTCGGATGAAAGAGCAAATACAAATGAATTCAATAGCTGCCGCTACTATTCCATAACCACAGTATAATCAAATATTTAGGTTGATCGTACAGATTATGAGAGTACTTTGTAGTCCTACTCGACAACAAAGATCCAAACATCGTTTCCAAATAATTATTACGATTATCATGATTTTATTAGCATTTATTTTCTTAATCATTTACAGCACATCTTTTAGTTGTTTACATTTTTATTACATCCTAGTTTTTGTTACAGAATTGTACAAGTACTAAGCAAAGTGCACGCATAATTTACGAATTTAATTATTATTGTGCAAACCCATAAAGGTAAGATGTAAGACATTTCGATGCAAAGCGAGATGCCACGAAATTAGATCCTCTCCACTTCTAGTGATTAATGTGGATGTTTTCCTGTCAAGTACCTTAAAAGTTGATTAACGCACAAGTTTTTGTTTACAAATTAGAAATAAAACTCATTGTCATTTAAAGTATTTTTGAAGTTATGAAACGTATATTTTAATAAATTATCTTTTAATGTTCACTTATATACGAGAAAAGATCATTTTATTTAATCGTTTCATTTCATTGCAATGAGTGAACCAAGCAAGGAGATTAATTTTTGATGCACTTAATCGATAACTATTGGTCTTTTAGATCACGTACACTCATCATGCTTCAAGACACGTATCAATTTTGTCCCTTGTAATGTTTTAGTACCAGATTTAACATAAGGGCTATTTGTGGATGTTACAAATTGATACAAGCATTTCCTGATTCCTGATTGTGCTGCACCGTACTTTTTATGATTACAATAAATTCATCTTAAGCATATTCATCGCTTGGTCTGGTTGGTGATTAAGTCGCATCTCATTAAACATGCGAGGAAGTTCATTAGGAAAAGATCATTGGAAGTTGCAAAAGTTTTCTTGTTAAAAATGGCTATTACTTTCAGACCGAAACTAATTGTGAATTTATGATACAATATGTTAATTGACGAAAGTATTGCCGAAAAGATTTTACTATTGAATAAAATATCGTAGTCAACAATCAACAATGTAGCTCAATTGAGAAAAATATATGAAAAAATGTCAACATTATTATTTTAATTTGTTTT
The DNA here is from genome assembly GCA_021029165.1 of Cyphoderus albinus. Classification (NCBI taxonomy): domain Eukaryota; kingdom Metazoa; phylum Arthropoda; class Collembola; order Entomobryomorpha; family Paronellidae; genus Cyphoderus; species Cyphoderus albinus. Next base: position 15,213 of record VYYJ01001296.1, on the reverse strand, counting down.
AGAGATACAATCGCAATCTATCGGTTTTAATACATATTTCAATAAGAGGAAAAACAATAAATCTGCTCTACTGTGTTGAAGCATCTTCAAGGACCTCCATTTTCACACGAAAAAATAAACTACCATCTGCTAGATAGTTTCTAATCCGATTTAAAAATAGACCATCCTCGTGGTTCGTTGAAAAACAAGGAGTGCTTGTCAGAATGGGAAAAACATTTTCAGTCGAGTTGACATCATTCAGACCTTCTCTGTATTGGTCGTTGCAAGCGGCTGCAAAAATAAATATATGTAAAATGTAATACCGCTTAAAATTATAACAATTGAAATATGTATGAATAAAATTTCGTCTGTCATCATATTGTATATATATCTGAATATAGATATTTGTCGGAATCCGATCTGGAGTTCAAGAGAGCGTACTTTGAAAAGTGATAAAATTAGCTGGAATGGTCCCGGTGTTATCCACAATGCAAGCCTCTAATCGATAAAACATGATTTTGTTTTCTGGAAAAAGTTGCAATACTCGTAATGCAGGATTAATGCCACTCGTTTCCATTTCTGCGTCTAGCATAATCTTCCACCTCGAACGACGTGGTAAGTGCCTTTCCATTGAGCCCAGCCTCCCAACTTCGAATTCAAAGTTCATTGCTCTTTCCACGCGCTTTGAGAGCACTTCGGCGAAGTTTTTGATTTCCCACATCATTGTTTTTGTCTCACTCACCGGCTAAAATAGGCCAATAAATTAACTCATGAAAACGTGCACAGATCGGTTTAGTTAATACAGTATTGAAAAATACATTTTCAAAAAAAAGGTTGTACCTTTGAAGTAAACACCTCATCATAAATCCGTGCTAAATTCACACTTGCGGCACCAGTGCTTGGTTCGGACAATGTGCGCTGCCGATTGTTAATACTGCCTCTTGCAGAAACATGCCCATTTCCAGTGGCTTCGTTACCATCTCCGGTATCAATGTCACCGCTTCCGATGGATCTTAAATTTAAACTTAGCGTTTGTCGCCCAGCCATACTTGAAGGCGCAGGCATTACGAATACGGGTCCTCGGAGCTAAATAGTCTTCTATATGACAAAATCTTTTTTAATCTGGTCCATGCAGTTAAATTTAATTTCAACGATGTTTCATGTCAGAACGACAAGGATGATACTACGCACTGGCCAACTGCTGACAAATGTTACACCGTGTGTGGACAATTTTGTTAATAACCCAATTCAAGGAGTTGTATATAAACATTCGTATCCTTCTTGTTTAGTCTGCAATGTCATGCCAAATCTAAGGAAAACTGGTAGTTTTCTTGTATTGTAGTCTTGGCCTGCTGTAATGTTGAGATTTGCGACGTTAATCGTGCCTACCAAAACCTGAAATTGTTCATTGTTGATTTGACTTAACCAATGAGGTAAATTTTGCTTTATCACACGCATCATCGTAAATACAATGAGCTACTATGCCATGTATGAATGAATTGTGGTCAGTTTAAATATTTTAAATAAGAATACTGAGCTCATTGAGGGATCGCTTGAGGCAAAATTCAACTCTTCTAGTCCTAATGGCCAGACTGCCCAAACAACTCTAAATGCAAATTAACATCATGGTCATTGGTCATTAAGAAGATTTTCAACAGGGATGAGGGATAGCAAATGCAATATTACTTAATAGGTTGCCTTGAAAAATGTGGTAGAAAAATGTTAACGACATTTAGAATTGAATGTGTATTCAGCTACAATGTATGTAATATGTTTGAGAATGGAGTTCCTGTACAAGTTTCTTGATGTAATAAATAAGAATGGAACCTACAAGCTAGAAAATAATCACATCTCTCAATTTTAGCATTTATTAAGCTGATGCATTAATAACTCCACAATGTGTGGAGTATATATACTGTAAGTCCTCAAACGACGATAATATCTAATGAGTTGTGGTGGGTACGCACGTGGAAGAAACTCGTTTATTCGTTTCTTAAAACAGCTTTCTCTCACTTGCGAATAAAGATAAATGAAGTTGAAATGGAGAAAGCAGTGGATTTTGAAAAGTTGATGCGCACCAACCATTTATGATCCAAGATGATTCAGAACCAAGAGGAGCACACACAAAGTGCATGCCTACCGGTTGGAATGATCACTTTATCGCACGTGCAGCAAGTAAGGCAAGTTCAAGCATATTCCCAATTCCCCTTCAAAGCAAATGACTGGATACTGGATTTATCCCATAGCAACACTTGTTTATTTGGAACTAATCAATGCTTCCAGAGTTTCTAAAAAGTAATATTTATTTTATCTTCTTATTTCAAGTTCCACTGCTTCTAATTTCACGAAGAAAAACTATTTTATCAATCCCTTTCAATGAGGATGTATTTTGTATGAATTTGCCCTGTTGTACGAGAATTTGGAAACGTACATATTATTTTACTTGCTTCAGTCAGACTCTGCGCCAATTTTCATTTTAACAATACCCACTGATTGAATACCTACTGACAATCTTATGTCAAACCGGTACCAGGATAAGCCGTTACTGCGGCCATTTAAATTAGAGGTAGCATTTTACTCATCCAAATGTCTTTCATCAAATATCATAGAACATTAAAAGAACTGAGATGTTGGAGCATTACCCTCCGTAATGTAATTCTACTACTTTGATTACGGCACTATTTTATTTAGGATTTATTCCAAGACTGTAATACTGTCACCTCGAACCAAGGTCTTCAAACAGACGCTTCCCCACGTTATGCTACTAATTGTGGAGGGACGGGGGTCGGTTATGGCTACCCATCGAAGCGCTGCGGTGCTGGAGACATAGCTCGCATCACAAAACCTGCTCCACTTTTTATCAAATCATCTGAAAGAGGACCGGAAGTTATTGCAGAAGATCTTTTCACAATCCCTGAAGGTTTGATCCGGCCAAGAAAACGGAAGGGAGGAAGATATGACTCACTTCATGTTATGCCCAGTGAAAGAAAAAAGAAAGTGCCAACCGTAAGTAAAATATTGCCAAATATTGTTACTATGTAATTTTGAATGAACGATGATAAGGCAGCAGATTAAAACGCATTGAACTCATGTGTGTAGACTAAAGCCAAAGAATGGGCGGATGCAGCCAAGAAACGGGAGGAGTTTCGTCGAGCTCTTGTCAAGCTAATCCACAGCATGGTCCCTCCAAATTTCAAAATTTCTCTGGAAGCGCAGGAAATCTTTCATTTGATGGGAGATTCTTTTGAGACTGATGACGGGCAGATGCCAAGACTTGACATTGAATTTGAACCAAGCCAAACTGACCTTGGAGAGCTGCGATACTCGTTCTATATTCACAATGGAATGGATGCAATTAACATTCGGCCAATAGAACCAAGTTGGATGAGTAATATCTTCAAGAACGTCCCTATTCGATTGCAATTGAACTATGCTTCGATGTGCTCTGCCCTTTCTGATGAGATTGTCGATCAGTACAGAGTTGCGGTAAAGAAAGCAATGATTGACTTTGTTCTTCATGAGCCCGACAAATCTTACAAAGCAGACTTGGAATCCGGACCGAGGAATGATGTCATGTTACGACAAGTTCCTAAACCTTGGAGAGCTGACATTCTGAAAGCAAAAAAGAGACTTTCGAAACATCTTCATGCGGTGAACCCTGTTCTGGCTTACCTGAATATGGTTTGGCGTGCAGTGTTCAGGTAACGCTACGGGATATCAATGAATTGAGTAGTGGAGCAATTATTGAGGATGTAATTGTAATTGTTTGTACGTATTTAGTAATCTACGGTACGTGGACTGCTTCACTCTAGGGGAGCAAAAGGATGCTTTCACGTTGCGCTATTTTGGGGACACCGCTAAGCACATGATTGAGGATGTGCGTGGTCTTCTGCTTCGAAAATGGATTAAAGGAATTCAGAGCACTTTAATTGGGGTATGAAATAATGAATGCATCCTTTTAGTAAATATAAAAATGCATATTTAAAAATTCCATTTATAATATAAAGGCTGCCAAAAGGAACATGGTTCCCAAAGCCAACGATGAATCCAGAATGAAGGCTTTCTTCAACTGTGTGGCAACGGTTATGCAAAGCAACCTTTTGGAATTGTTCAATCTGAGTTTAGAGGAATACACGGACTTTATTTGTTGCCGATTGGTACAGTTTCAATATTTCAAATAAAAATATGCTTCCATAGGTGTTACGTTTTGTTATCCTCACAAGCGATAATATTTATGTGTCATTTTGTTGGATTTGCAGCAATCGAATCACCGACCGAAATTTATTGTTCGTTTTATAAGTCATCATAATCAGTTACTTCCGGTTCCATCGTTTGATGACTGGGAGAACACTATCCTGAATGTGGTTGACAACCTTGTGGACGTTTCCAAAAGTTTTCCACGTATGGAAGCAAAAATATTTGGGAACTGGGATGAAGGAGGAGACGAAGGCGGAGCTCTGAGGGTAACATCATGATTCAATTTTCATAAAAATATCTGATCTCACTTTGGCACTTAAAACATATTTGTTAAATTTACAGCCAACAATAGATCCGCTAATGGTTGCTGCTAAAAAACAGGAAATTGTTTCATATTTCCGAGAGCAGGTGAAAGGTCCAATGGAATTTATTTCTGCATACAATGAGCACAGCTTTTTGTTTAATGGAGAGGTAAAAACGTTCACTAAAGTAAATTCTCATTTCAATGGGACAATGCATTTTCTTACTGAATTTATTTGCTTTTATAGAATGATGATGCAATGGACGCATACATAGCCGAAGAAAGAACATGGGAACAGTTAGTTGAAGAAGTTAAGAAGTTCCATCATTTGTCTCAAGAGCTTCCTACGGCATTTGACCCAAAATCCTTGATCGGGATATTTGACATTCATTGCGATGAGCTAATCAAAGGTCTGGCTAGCCGAGCTACTGAAGTCCGGGATAAGTTCTTGGAGAAGATGATTCACGAACTTCACACTAATCTCAAAGAGTAATGTGCCAATTATTACTCGTTATTTTCACACGATCCTCAAAATGATATACAGTTAACCAAACTAATTGCTTATTCCCCAATTAGAATTGTCGATGAATACGAAGGAATCAGTGAAAAGGCCCTTAGCACTCCAACGAGCGCCGAACAAATGTTTGCTCTGAAGGAGGAAATGGAGAAGATCAAAGAAAAGACATTGCCAAGAATGCAGGATGAAGTGAAGCAGTACCTGAGTCGTTACATGTTTATTGCAGACTACATGCAACTTTCTCCCATCCTGTCCAAGTTGCAAATGCAGAGTGTCCAATGGTGCAATCGAATGCCATACGTGCTCGAAGAACATAACCAAATTATGGCGAAAAAGGCTATTGAATTCCAAGATTCTCTCAAAGTACGCACTATTTAATTGTTTGATGATAGTTAAAAATCCTATTCATTTAAAACAACATTTTATCAAATTGTTTATTCCTTAGACAAAACGAATTCGATTCCAAGAAGAACTGGAATCTTATGCAAAACAAGTTGAAGAATTTCAGTATTACGGAGACCTCGAAGAGCTACCAAAATATCTTAAGAGGGCTCAAATGTTGGATGCAAAACTGCAAGCTGCTGCAGACAAAGCTGATAAATTCAATAGGGAAGAAGAAATGTTCGGGTGGGAAGTCACCAATTATCCACTTCGGAAACAGGTACGTGAGATTTACTGCTCTAATCGTTGTTGCTTTCATACGTATTCGTAATCAAAAGATAACAAGGTTTTCCGAATTGACAAATTGTAGGTATCAGACAAACTTGCCCCCTACCTAAGATTGTATGAAAGTGCGTCCGAGTTTCTGGAAAAACGAGATTTGTGGCTCAATAGTCAAGTTGGGACACATGACCCTGACACGATCGAGGGCGATGTTAGCAATCTGTATAGGATCATTTTTAAACTGGAAAAGACTTTCAGCGATGTTCCTGCCGCCAAAGAACTTGTTCTTCAGGTTAGAAGAATAATAGTTAAAATGATGAAAAATGAAAAATAAAAAGGATAAAATTGACAATGACATTTTTTTTCAGGTCAAAGCATTGATTGAGTCGTTCAAGGAAAAATTACCAATCATCACCACTTTAGGAAATCCGGGCCTGCGTGAGCGTCACTGGGAGAAAATATCCGAAATTATTGGTTTCCCATTAAGACCAACTCCAGAGTTGACACTGCAGAAAATCATTGACATGAATTTGGACGAATACATTCCTAAATTTGAACTGATCAGTGAAGCTGCATCAAAAGAGCAGAGTTTGGAAAAGAATTTGCAGAAGATGAAAGCAGAATGGGCAGACATGTGCTTCCAAATTGTTCCATACAGGTTTAACTCAGATCAGCAATTTGATTTAAAGCATAAATAGCGGAAGTAGACAAAAAGTTTATCAATGATTTTGAAACTTTAGAGAAACCGGAACGTATGTCATATCATCTGTGGACGAAATCCAAGTTCTGCTGGACGATCACATTATCAAAACGCAGACGATGTTGAATTCGCCATTTGTAAAACCTTTCTTAGAGGAAATGACGTAAGCTTTCTTCCACAATTTGTTCTTTTATATAATTGTTTTGATCAATTTAACTAATCTGCCTGACTTTTAAAGCGCTTGGGAAAAGGATTTGGTCATGTTACAAGAAATCATGGATGAATGGTTGAAAGTGCAAACTACTTGGCTGTACCTGGAGCCTATATTCAGCTCTCCTGACATCATGACGCAGATGCCTGAAGAAGGCCGAAGATTCATGAACGTGGACAAAACCTATCGGGATATCATGAAACATGCATCAAATGATCCGAAAGTGTTCTCCATCATTAAAATTGACAAGATCATCACGAAGCTGAAGAAAGCAAATGACCTACTAGAGCTGATCCAGAAAGGTCTTAGTGGCTACTTGGAGAGGAAGAGGTTAACGTTCCCGAGGTTCTTCTTTTTATCCAATGATGAATTGCTGGAAATCTTGGCAGAAACGAAAGATCCCAAACGGTAACATAATTTTTGCACGAAAAGTCTTATTTCGGAAATATTTAGCTTACTAATCCTGAGACTCTGATTTTTCACTAGTGTGCAACCTCATCTCAAGAAATGTTTTGAGGGCATTGCGCGAATCACATTTACGGATGATTTGGAGATTACTCATATGCAATCTTCGGAAGGAGAAGTGATTAAACTTGAAGGCATCATCAACACAGAACAGGCGCGAGGTGCTGTAGAGAAATGGTTGGGAGAACTGGAAGACTTAATGAAGAAAAGTATTCACAAGCAAATTGAATTGGCAATTGAAGCGTATCTTACGAAGCCCAGAAGTGAATGGGTGCTTATGTGGCCGGGCCAACCTGCTATTTGCGTATCGTGCACGTACTGGACAACGTTGATTCATGAAGCCTTCGCTAAAGGAGGAAATGCCCTTCAGGATTACCTAACACTCAACAACAGTCAGATTAACGACATTGTGGCGCTGGTGAGAGGAAAATTAAGCAAACAAAATCGGGTCACCCTGGGCGCCCTCGTTGTATTGGATGTCCACGCCAGAGATGTGCTGCAACAGTTAGTAACCAACAATATTAAGAGCGACAAAGACTTCCAGTGGTTAGCACAATTGCGTTACTACTGGGAAGGTGGAAGATCCATTACGAGAATGATCAACTCCATGCTTCCATATGGCTACGAATACTTGGGAAATACACCTCGACTGGTCATCACTCCCTTAACTGATCGTTGTTACCGGACGCTGTTTGGAGCATTACATCTACATCTAGGTTTAATTTAGTTTTGACTTATAGTTTAGAAACTGATTCCATCAATTTGATTTTTAATTATTTGATAATTAATTTATTCAGGTGGAGCACCGGAGGGTCCTGCAGGCACAGGGAAGACAGAAACCACAAAAGATCTGGCCAAGGTTAAAACTGTTAATAAAAATACTAAATACTTATGTATTTGGACTTGACGAAAAAATTATGTGTAACGTTTGAAATAATTTCGGTTTTGTCTCCCTTCCAGGCTGTGGCTAAACAATGCGTTGTGTTCAATTGCAGTGATGGGTTAGATTACATCGCTCTTGGTAAATTCTTTAAGGTAAATTGCTAAATTTTAAACATCGGAATATCCATAATTATAAAATTGCTGAAATTGTGGCATGCAATCATGCAAATAATCAAAATTCGTTTCATGAAGGGTTTGGCTTCTTGTGGCGCCTGGTCTTGTTTCGACGAATTTAACCGTATAGATCTGGAGGTACTTTCGGTGGTAGCTCAACAGATTCTTACAATTCAACGAGGAATTAATAGCGGGGCAAGACAACTTGTCTTTGAAGGCACTGAACTGACATTGGATCCCACTTGCGCCGTGTTTATCACTATGAAGTAATGTGTCCACTTTATATTTTTCCTGTTTTAAAATTAATTTAAAAAGTTTTATACAATGCATTTGTTTCCATTCTCACAACAATTTAGTTCCTGGATATGCTGGAAGTAAGTTTATACTTAAAATAGTGGCAACAGTAAATTTTATGCTCCTGTTTTAGCAGAAATGGATGATTGATAACATGATGTAAAATAACTTTCATACCTTTCATAACTTTCATAACTTTCAATAACTTTAATAAAATGATGTAAATAAAATTCTTTAGGGAGCGAGTTGCCAGATAACTTGAAGGCTTTGTTCCGTTCAGTAGCTATGATGGTGCCAGATTACGCACTCATTTCAGAAATTTCCTTGTATTCCTGTGGGTATGTCAACGCCAGGCCTTTGGCTGTTAAAATTGTGGCCACTTACCGATTGTGTTCCGAACAGTTGTCTTCTCAGTCACATTATGACTACGGCATGAGGGCTGTCAAATCTGTTCTCCTTGCTTCTGGAAATCTTAAGCTGAAATACCCCGAGGAGTCTGAGGATATTTTGGTGCTCAGATCTATCAAGGATGTCAACTTGGCAAAGTTTTTGTCGCATGATATCCCACTGTTCCACGTACATGTTCTTTTTATATTCATTTTATTTTATTTTGTACAGAATTAGGTTGGAAATGCTACGTTTTTTTTATTTCACAGGGTATTACGTCTGATTTGTTTCCTGGAATCAAGCTTCCTGAGCCCGATTACGATCTTTTAAACATTGGAGTTTTGGACGCTTGTACCAAGTTGAATCTTCAGCCTGTGCCTTACTTTATTGAAAAAGTTCAACAAATTTACGAGATGATGTTAGTCAGACATGGTTTCATGATTGTTGGACTTCCCTTTGGTGGCAAGACTTCAGCGTACCAAGCCTTAGCCGGTGGATTGGGTGATTTATGTGAAAGGGTACGGCTGTTTTCAATTGCCACGATTTAGATCGCGATCATTTATTTCTTGACAAATAAAGGCATGTATTTTTTGTAGGGAGAAATGGAGGAAAACAAAGTTCAGATTTGCATAATCAACCCGAAATCTATTACAATGGGACAACTTTACGGTAGATTTGATCCAGCATCACATGAGTGGTAAATTCTTAATCATTTTAGATACGTTTTCCCGAATTACCCCATCAACATTTTTCACTATTCCTTTAACATACCTAACTTTCCAGGTCGGATGGAGTCCTTGCTATTAATTATAGAGCATTCGCTCAGTCTCCAACACCAGATAGAAAATGGCTGATCTTTGACGGACCAGTAGATGCCGTAATTTAAAAATTATTAATGTTTTCCGATTTTTTTATATTTAATGATTTGTGCCCTGATTTGTATGTGATATGATGTGTTTTCAAATTTCGCAAAGATTTGGATTGAGAACATGAACACAGTACTGGACGATAACAAAAAACTTTGTCTCATGTCCGGCGAAATTATTCAGTTGTCTCCTCCATGCAGCTTGATGTTTGAGGTGATGGATTTGGAAGCAGCTTCGCCTGCAACAGTTTCTCGTTGCGGTATGATTTATATGGAACCAGACACCATGGGCTGGAAATGCTTGCTAACTTCGTGGCTTCAAACGCTGCCTGAGTTTACCCCAGAACCTGTTAAAGATTGTCTCAGAGAACTTTTCTTGAGATTTTGCCCAACTCTGCTACATTTAGTTCGCAAAGGTGGTTTAAAGGTAAAATTCGCATTTTAGCAGTATATAAGTTAATTTATAATTAGCATAATGCCTCATATCACAATTATTCTAGGAACTTTCACCGACCACGAATTCTGGCTTGATTCGATCAGCAACAAACATTGTAGAAAGCTTGATGGATGAGTACAGAGAGGAAAAATTTGTCAAATCGTTCACAATGAACACACAATTGTCCCGAATCGAGGTATGAATTTACAATTACAATACATTTGAACATTGTTAGATTGGACGCAGTATATGTAGCAGAATTAATTTTGACAGGGCGTTTTCGTGTTCGGAATAACTTGGTCATTGGGAGCCAGCACAGACGAAGACGGTCGTGCAAAATTTGATTCATTGTTCAAGATGTTGATCAAGAAGAAGGCAGAAGAAGATGAAAAGGAAGAAAAAGAACGAAAAGACAAAATCAATCATCCATCAGAAGGAAGCATTTACAACTACAATTTCATTAAAGAGGTTCACCATAAACTCATATTTTAATATTATTAAAATGATAAAAATTCCGGCGGTTGATGTAATTAATTTCTGTTATGCGCGGTCAAGGGCACTGGAGTGTGGGAACCTTGGGAAAATGAAATGAAAGTTGCTACTACAATTCCTCGTGAAATGCAAATGAATCAAATCATCATTCCAACCATTGATACGGCTAGATACACAGCATTGATGAAAATCTTGGTCACTCATGAAAAGCCCTTGGTAATTTTTTTTAGCAATATCAGAAGCGTTTAATTTATAAATTACAAAATGAAAGATGAAATTGCAGTCAGTATTTTGCTACTCTATTAGTTAATTGTTGGTCCAACCGGAACGGGGAAAAGCGTCTACATAATTGTATGTATCGTTTAAAACTAAAGTGACTTAATTACTTTTTAATCTTAACCTGTTGTTAATAGTGCGAATAAAATGTGATTTGCAGGATTTTCTATTGAAAAAATTGGACAAACAAATTTACCGGCCTCTGCTCATGGCGTTTTCTGCGCAGACGTCTGCAAATATGACACAAGACATACTTATGAACAAGCTAGACAAGAGGAAAAAAGGTAAATTCATCTCCAGTGAAAAATGTTGAAAGCCAGAAAAAGATTCAACCGCATTTTTCTTTGTAATTAGGAACCTATGGTCCTCCTGTTGGGAAGAAGCTTGTCATGTTGGTGGATGATTTAAACATGCCGATTAGAGAAACGTTAGTCACATATTCACATTATAAAAGTAAATCTTCTAGAGCACACTATTTTCACTAATGATTCTTATTATTTACTATTTTTTCCAATTTTTATTTTAGTTACGGAGCCCAACCACCCATTGAGCTTCTTCGAACAATGTTGGATCATCAATTAATGTATGACAAAGTCGATGCCTCGCCAATACATCTTGTTGATCTCATTGTAACTAAAATTGACAAAAACCTACATAGTTTTAATGTTATTAGGTTAAAAGTAAGTTCTTGAGAAATATGAGATAATTGCATTTATAGTGTATCTGTGCCATGGGGCCACCCGGCGGAGGTCGAAACCCCATAACTCCGCGTTTCATTGGCCATTTCAACACAATTACAATCAATGAATTCAGCGATACTTCCATGGTTCATATTTTCACCAAGATTATGATGTGGCATCTAGACGCAAAGTAAAATTGGATACTTATTGAATCCTAATGTATTACGTGAGAAATAAAATTATTACAAAAATATTTTCCTATTACAGAGGCTTTAGCAAAGACTTCGATCCATGCGTAGATCAAATTATAGCCGCCACTTTGCACATCTACAAATCTGCAATGAACAACCTACTGCCTACACCGGTAAAAATTAAATTGTTTAATGTTAACTGGTTGCTTAAAATACATAATTAATTCTCCTTGTGATATTTATCAGGCCAAGTCACACTACTTATTCAATCTGAGAGACTTTGCGAGAGTTATTCAGGTATTTATTACTCTAAAATTGCATCAAAGGCAATTAAGATGTATAAGATGCTTTTGAATTCAAAGAATTCTACCATTTTCATTGTAATGTATCAGGGCGTGCTGTTGTCAATGCCAGAGACAATTCTTGACGTTCCTTCATTGAAGCGTTTGTGGGTTCATGAGGTACTTCGAGTGTATTATGATCGTTTGATTGATGACAATGACCGCGGATGGCTTTATGAAGCTTTGCAGGAAACTGTTGGTACTCACATGGAAGAAAATTTCCACCAACTTTTAAAACGCCTTGACGCAGACGAAAACGGAATTGTTAGTGGTGAACTTTTCCTTTTTATGGATTGTCTGATTCATTGTTTTGACAAATTCTGCATATTTAATAGGTTTCAGAATGGGAACTTCGAAGCTTCGTTTATTGTGATTTCGGGGACCCTAAAGCTGACCAAAGATATTACAACGAAGTTATGGATATAGAGGAGCTCCGTCATATCGTCGAAGGTTTTCTCGACGAACACAACGGCATGAGCAAAAAGCAAATGAATCTAGTACTTTTCAGGTTCGAAATCTTAAATTGCAAATTCATTTACCACTTCAAACAAAATTTTGTCTGTGGTTAAAATTCCTAACGTTTTACTTTAAAGATTTGCTATTGAACATCTTACAAGAATTTGCCGAATTCTGAAACAACCTCGAGGCCATGCTCTTCTCGTTGGGGTTGGAGGTTCTGGTCGACAATCACTGACGCGACTATCTGCTCACATCATGGAGAACGAATTGTTCCAAGTGGAAATTCATAAATCCTACGGACTTACTGAATTCCACGAAGATCTGCAAGTTTACCTGAAAAAATCAACCTTTACTGAAGCTCACGGCGTTTTCCTTTTCACAGACATGCAGGTAATTAATCAAGCTTTTGCCATAAAGATTGCTATTGTGCCATTACTGTTGCTGATTGCAGCAATTACAGCGTAACTTTCTGTCATGTTAACTTAGATCAAAGAAGAATCCTTCCTCGAGGACGTTAACAATCTTCTCAATTCTGGTGAAGTGCCCAATCTTTACCCAAATGACGAAAAGGCTGAAATTTGTGAAAAAATGAGAAACATCGACAGACAAAAGGACAGAAGTCTTCAAACTGACGGTTCTCCTATTGCACTGTTTAATTTATTTGTGGAGAGAGCCAAGATGCAGCTGCACATTGTCCTTGCGATGAGTCCCATCGGTGACAACTTCAGAAACAGACTTAAGAAATTCCCTTCACTTGTTAATTGTTGTACCATTGACTGGTAAGTTTTTTTTTTAAAAATAGGTTATTGATTGAGATTTTACGCATGTTATACTTTTGAAAATTTGAAATATTGGCTTCGAGATTTTGAGTTTGTGACGTTTTAAATCCCGAATAAAGGTTCGAGAATTGGCCCGAGGATGCTCTCGTTGCAGTAGCCACGCGATTTTTGGCTGTAGTTGAGCTGAAAGAGGATCAGAAGGAAGGGTGTTCGTACATGTGCAGATATTTTCACCAGTCGACAGAAAAGCTGTCACTCCGGTACCGGCTAGAGATGGAAAGATATAACTATGTAACTCCAACATCCTACCTGGAAATGATTTCAACCTTCAAAGTGCTTTTGGACGAGAAAAGAACGTAATAAAATGCGTATATTGCTTAAAATTTAACATTTTTGTGAATTACGTCTGAAATCTGAACCTTTCTCCAGGTACAATAAAAACATGAAGCAGCGTTACGAAATTGGATTGCAAAAACTGGAAAGTTCCTCATCGCAAGTTGGCGTTATGCAGGACGAATTGACGAAACTACAGCCAGCGTTAATTGAAGCCTCGCGACAGGTGGAAGACATTGTGCGGAAAGTGGAAAAGGAATCCACTGAAGTTGCGGATGTAGAGAAAGTTGTTCGAGTTGATGAAGCCAAAGCAGGCGAGCAGGCAGCAGCGGCCATGGCTATCAAGGAGGAATGTGACTCTGAACTGGCCGAAGCGTTACCTCTTCTCAATGGGGCTCTTGAAGCATTGAACACACTCACAACTGCGGACATTGCGGTAGTAAAAACGATGAAAAACCCACCAAATCCTGTTCGGTTGGTTATGGAAGCCGTTTGTATTCTGAAGGTGCGCTTTGTAATGTACTGGAATTGTTTTAAAAGGCATTACGTTTAATAAGTTTATACGTTACTTTCAACTCTTTATTCGTACAGGGTGTCAAACCAGACATTATGACCGATTCCGCTGGCAAAAGGGTTGAAGACTACTGGCCTGCTTCAAAACGAGTTCTCGGAGATATGAAATTCCTGGAAGGCTTGCTAAACTTTGACAAAGACAATATTCCTCTAGCCAACATGACAAAGATTCGTCAGAAGTTTATTGGAAATCCGGACTTTGATCCTGATAAGATCCGTTCAGCCTCAACTGCCTGTGAGGGCTTGTGTAAATGGGTGATGGCCATCGAGAAGTACGACATTGTTGCTCGAGTAGTCGCCCCAAAGAAGCAAGCTTTGGCGAAAGCTGAAGCTACATACGGAGTAGCAATGCAAGCTTTGGAAAAGAAACGGGCGCAATTGGCTGATGTCCAAGCTCGACTAGCTGTTCTAGAAGAAACAATGGCTCAGACCAAGGCGAGAAAAATGAAGTTGGAAGGTGACGTGCAAATGTGTGCGAAGAAGTTGGAACGAGCAGAGCAAATCATCGGTGGTCTGGGAGGAGAAAAGGGGAGATGGCAAAAAGTCGCGGCTGAACTAGGAAAGGCTTATCCATTTTTAACGGGAGATGTACTCATTTCATCTGGAGTCATCGCTTACCTTGGAGCGTTCACATCAAGGTACAGGGACGAACAGCTTAAAGAATGGCAGAAAAAAGTAATTGACCTCAAAATTCCCGTTTCGAAAAACTACAATTTTAATGATACTCTCGGCGACCCAATTGCTATACGGGCGTGGACAATTGCTGGTCTACCTTCAGACAGTTTCTCCATTGACAATGGCATCATTGCAACGTACGTAAAATCACAACAGAAATATTATTCATATCAAATTATGTTGCACAGTGAAGATTTTCAATCATTACATTTTATAGAAATGCGAAGAGATGGCCACTTATGATTGATCCACAAGGGCAAGCTTCAAAGTGGATTAAAAACATGGAAAAGAAGAGAAATTTAACTGTTGTGAAGCTGTCAGATAATGATTTTGTTCGACGGCT
>VYYJ01001295.1:0-32957 GCA_021029165.1 Cyphoderus albinus | reverse complement strand
AATTGAAGAAAATTAAATTATCTAGACATTACTGGCAATATTTCAGTATCAATGTTTTTGTAATTAAAAATAAAAATATGAACGTGTTTAGTGATTGCAAATAGTGTCACTGTTTTAATAATCTTTTACCACAGCGTCGTTTTGCAGTCATTTTACAAAGGTGTCTTTGTTTGGCAACCCCAAATTATTAAAGCTGGCTATAACATGAATACATCAGACTGACATAATAATTTGAACGATTAAACAAATCGCGGTTCATTTTGTTTAATCTACTGTAATTATACATGAAAACCACATTTGTAACTTATGTTAAGAGAATAATTTTGTAAATGTTATTTGCTAACGTGTTCCTGCGCAGCACATGTAACTTTGTGGTAAGCATGACATATGTATACATATTTACAAAGAGTGATTGGTGCAGACATAAAACTTGGACAGAATAAGAAACAAATGGAATATTAACTACCTAAATGGCAATCAATTTAAGTCTGAATTATTATTCTGTATAATAACAAATGTGTACCTAATACATTTTGAATTTTACATTAGGGATTAACGCAAATCCAAAATGCAGATTCATCGATTAAAAAATGATTTTGCGAGCTATTAACCACATAAATTAATTATTCTAGTACATACGAGTTTTTGCAGGGAAACATGCGCAGCATCGGTCTGGCGATTTTTTATTTAAGTGATGACGCGTCAACGAGATTCTATTTTTCACTCAATTTTATGCTATATTATCACCAGTGAGGTATTTATGGAATTTCTGCATGGCCAATTTTAATTTATTTGGCTAATGACCACGCAGTAACTTTGTATAAGATAATTCTATTTGGACATGAATCATTTTGAGAATGTGTGACACATTATGTACGTCCCTTCTTAAATTCCAGATTTCTGCAGAGAATAATATTGTATTTACACATTTGATTTGTTGCCTATTGGATTTTGTCTTTCAAAATCATAAACGATCACACGACTAGATTGTGTAACCGTCTTTGTGCAAAGAATAATTCATTTTCAGCCAAGATTGCAAATTTTCTTGCAATTTTATGTTGTATGTCATTGCCATAAGACTACAAAATGTGTTAACACCTGATTAGAGATTAGGCCATCTTGAGAAAGATTTTAAACGATTTGGTGACTGTCGTATAATAAACTAGATACAAATGCCTTACTCATGCACTCAGATTCATTGTGGTCGTGCTTTGAAATTACGCGTGATTAAAATACGACACAGTGCAATCACTCAACAAGACGATGTTCGATGATAATTAATGTTGCGAAGTTTTCTGTCGATGTAAATCAAATCAAACCATAAGTTTACCTGTCTAATTGAAATTGTTTGGGTACTTGGTTATAAAAGACTTAGGCTGAGCTGAGTTACCAATATTTAGGAAAAGATTGCCTACAGAATGAAATCTTTCTTGCCACACTCGGCCTGACTAGACTTAATGAAATTAGCTTCAATACTTAATGGCTTCATGGTTTCTTATCTCAAATTAATTTGCAACAATATAATATAGATCTTGGCATTATATTAAATTAAGGTTAGTTAGTATAAAAATACATTGATTGACTCAAGCTAGATGAGAAATCGTGATATTTACTAATAGCTAACTAGTGGGATCACAACTTCCGCAAAATATTTGGAAGTGTACCAAAATGCGTAACTTGTACCAAAGGAATTTGTTTTATCTCGTTATTAAAAAAGATTTCGATCTCCAACGTGGTCACGCTAAATGTTTTAATAAATACTTTAAACATCCAAACCATTGAGTTGGAAATAACCGCAACGGTTTATCGCTGTTGCATTGTTTTTTTATTCTACTTGAACCCATAAAATGATTAAATGATACATAATTGCACTTAATTGCTTCATTGAGATTTAACTATTTGATTTTCTAAAAAATGAATTTTATTTTTATAGACGTTATGGGATGCGTTAACTCCAGAAGAAATTCACAGAATTTTTGGACACCACCAGAGATCCTCTTCTGTAACATTTAATTCAGGTAAGACCTTTAACAAACAGTTTGCTTTAAACGATATAGCGTCCATGACTTAAAAGCGAAATTTATGTAAATCCAAGCTAGATAATTAGAGCTTTATCCGAGAGCTTCCCTAATAATTCTTATTTCAGCCGAATTTGAATCACTATCATCCATAATCTTTACGGAGAATAAATCTTTAATTAGGCCTATGCATGCGACAATATTTATCTTTCAATCCTACATTTTTCCTTGATGTTTTTAATTTTAACAAAAGATTTCTGCAAAATCTGTATACCTTTTCTATCATTGTCTGCACTAGCAGAGCGGGAAATAGCCATCTCTCTACACCTACCCCGTCACTAATAGCAGGATGTCACCGAATTTTCAATGTCATTCCAATTTTCAATTGACTGTCACACAGTTTGTATATAGAAAAGAAAATTACTACCTTCTTACTTTGAATATTTCTCTCCCATTTTCTTATGTCAGTAAACTCATTATGTAATTTAGCCTTCTCGAAGGTGTATTGATCAATACACATTCCACGCTAAACATGTTTCCTCAATTTACTTACAGTGCCAAATTTCGATGTAACGAAACCAAAAATTACCCACCGCCACAATGAGTACGAACCATTTTCAAATGGAAAAAGAAGCAGACGCTCCGCCCAAAGTTCAGAAGAAAAAGCTAATTATACGGAATATAATAGCGACACTAATGACAGCTTGCATAAACAACAGTCAACAATGGAGAAAACGATCCAGCTCGAAGGACTTGGGAGAGAGTTCACTCTGAATATTTATCCAAACCAAAAGCTTTTGGATCCATTCTTTGTTCATCTTCACAGGCATAAAAACCAGAGTCACATTTTGCCACAGGAACTTGCTCAAAAGCAATTAAATTGTTTTTATCATGGAAGTGTTACGCATCGAGGAAAGGAGGATGACGACTTGGAATCAGGCGCAGTAGCAATGAGTTTATGTGGAGGAATGGTATAAAATGCAATATAATTTTTTTATTAAAGTAATACTTTTCGCGCACGCACGTTGCATTCATTTTTTACTTTTGAATTACTCCTAAATTTTGTTTATCAACCTACCAAAACAGAAAGGATTTATTCTGCCTGTGACAACGTCAACCAGTGAAGAGCCGTCCGCTCACAGTAATGGTGGTATTGGACATCGGTATCACTATGTCATTCACCCTTTGCCAGACCGTTTATTAAAATCAGTGGGAGCAAGCGGCCCAGCAGACCGAGAAGAGAACGAATCTTCAAATGAAAAATATCAGAATGCCAACAACGAAGGACATAATCGTCACCATTTCATTTTTAGAAGGGACGGTACCATCTATCCGCATCTTGCCCCACGACCATTGTCACAAAAATCTTCATTAAAATCTAACACGAACGAGAATATTCATACAAAGAATGACCAAGCCAATATTAAAGTACCGGCTTCAACAGTGAATTATGGGGCCACTGATTTCCCCACATGCATGCATCACGACACCCCCGCATCCACTGCCTCGTTCATAAATCACCTTCCTAACAACAATAACAAAAAAGTTCCTACAAAACATAAATCTGAGAGCAATGAAAAAGATTATAATTACAAGAAGAGTCGCAGTGGTGATAATGCCCGAAGTGTTACACACAATGGCAATAATGAACTTGATCCACAAGTGGCAGAGCAAATGGATACAGAATCATCAGCAACCGAAATATTAAACCAGGAACACAGGATGCTGCCAATTATCTCGGTTAGGGACGATGCTTCTGAATATTACACAGGTATCAATGACCTGGAGTCGTTGACGGAAGAAGAAAGGCGACAATATTTTTCAGCGCTATCACCTACTTCTGATGAGTTTCACAGTGCAGGTAATAGTAACGAGGCAGGTCACAATTTCCGGCGTCAGAAGCGCAGCACGACAGGCATAACAAACTTTGACACGGAAACAATTGATCCGTTCACATACAAACCTGTCAACGTCGCTCCTGATTCGTACTGGATTCAATATCGAGACAGAGGGCTTCGTAGCAGTATTGTAAATTCCGCCGGTACTATTAATAATAATCACAATACTGGCAGTCGAAGACTCAGCTCTCAGTTTAGTTACGATGGTGTCAGCGGGCCATCCAGATTCACTGGTGCATCATCAGACCCTTCATCATTCCAGCCTTCATTTTGGCTGCAGAACCCAAGGCATTTAGTAAATGTTCATGATAATGGTCCTCAGCATAATTTGCCTTCAAGACCCGCCAGAGGGTCTCGATATGATGAGATTCCAACTGCTCCCGAATTTGATGACACAAGTGACACAGGTGTGGCGAGCTCAGACCACATGACATGGAGCAAGGGCATTTTGGTTTTTGAGTCCAGTGGGTCGGCCGAGGACCGACATTATCCTGGCAAAGATGTTCCATTTTACACAAAAAATTCTGCGAATAAGAGGAAGACAAAGGGAATTTCTTCATCCAGCTCTATCGTTTCCCGCACTAGCTCAACTTCCTCAAAGGGCGGATCAAACACGAGATCATTCGATTGGTTTAATGGCGGAATTACAGATAGCGGAAGCAGTGGCTCGTCCAATAGGCAATGGAATTCTTCAGATAAAAATAGAACCACGAAGGGATACTCTGCAAATGACCCAATCCGCAAAGGCAGAAGAGACGATGGTGTCTTTGGAGATAAATGGAAATCATCCCTAGACTCGGAAATCATTTGGGCCGATCGATCCAACGAAATTAACAAACAAAGCCGATTCGAAGATTTGTCTAACGTCAAGGATCGTCCGCCATCTCATTTAACAATTGAAACTGCTGTCTTTGTAGACAAAGATTTGTACAAACACATGCAACAAAACTTTCCAGAGGATACCCAAGGCGAAGTCACGCGGATTGTTCTGGCCATGATCAACGCTGTTCAGCTCCTGTACCAAGACCCTTCCTTGGGTCACAGGGTCGATTTTGTCCTGAAACGTTTAGAAGTTTTAGAGTCGGACCCGCCGACATTAATCCGTCCTTTTGATATTGATCGGTTCCTTACAAACTTTTGTAAATGGCAAAAGACTGAAAACCCACCTTCGGATGCCGACCCTCTGCATTGGGACCATGCACTGATTTTGACTGGACTGGACCTCTACGTTGTACATCAGTCGGGAAAAATAAGCAATCAGGTCGTGGGTCTGGCACCTGTTGCTGGAATGTGCACAAAAAGTTCAAGCTGCACTGTCAATGAAGGCAGACATTTTGAATCGGTCTTTGTGGTGGCCCATGAAATTGGACATAACCTAGGAATGAGACACGATGGCCCACAAGCAGAAAACAATTGCGACCCAACCAGTCATATCATGTCTCCTACGTTAGGTAATACTTAATGAATTATGAATGGCAGCAAAGACTAAAATGTTGATGAAATTCTGATTGGTTTTTTAATTGAAATTTCAGGTAGTGGAAAAATTACGTGGTCGCCTTGCAGTAAAAAGTATTTAGACCTATTCTTAGAAACAAATCAGGCCAAATGTTTGTTTGACAAGGCAAAGCCGGAAAGATGGTTGGACCATAATGGAGATGGAAGGCTTCCAGGAGAAAGATTTGATGCGGACAGACAATGTAAGTATGATAAGTAGGAAATTTGCATAATAAACTCAAGCAGCAAAGAGCAGCTTCTAAATTCATGAAAATCATTTCTAAATTTTAGGTGTACTCAAGTACGGAAGGGGAAGTTTTCATGCAGCTCAACAACCGCTTGAAGACGTTTGCAGAGATTTGCACTGTCGAAGGGAATTTTTTACTTGGACTTCCCATCCCGCTTTAGACGGTACCCGGTGCTCCGCAAATGATGACATGGTGAGTGACCTAACGAAAATAATTACTGTGCTCGAATTTAAGTGCTGATATAATTGATACTTATAACTGGTTCTGTCAACAACCTAAGTAAATCATCTGCAATTATTTTATCCAAAAGTGTGACATATAGCGAGAGCTGCCAATAAAAAGCATATAAATTTTCTTAATCATCCTGCGTATCCCTGGTCAGGCTTCTAAATTCATAAAATAGTCTCTCATGAGACATTAACAGTAAAATTTTAAACTGTTGATGCTACAATTTATTCAAAAAATGAAAGTTAAACCATTAAATTTTAATCGTGTTGCAATTAAAACATTGGTAGTTAACTGCATTATTCTGCATAATGTATGTAATTTATTAGAAAATTTTAAATTTCTCTTATTTTTAATGTAGTGGTGCCGTTCGGGTAAATGTGTCCCGAAATTAACGGGCCCGGGATCGACGTCATCGCTAGGCTCATCGTATGACATTTCAGGCTTGAGTAATAACAAAGATAATCACAATGGGTTTTCTGGTGGTTCAAACCACTTGCCCGGAAGTGAAACTGCAGCATATGTCACACAAAAGGCGTTGGATGGTGGTTGGGGCAAATGGTCGCCCTATACAGACTGTTCTACTGCGTGCCTCTACTCTGATGATGGGACATTGACCATGGGCTCAAATGGGGTGAGATTAGCTGCGCGCCGCTGTGACAGTCCGAGGTATGTGCATTGTAACTATGTAGCTTAATAGGTCATCACACTAGCTCATAAAGCATGAAATCTGGTAATTGAATGGTTAAACTTGGAACCTCATTAAACATTTTTTACTGAATGGCTTTTTGAAATGAAAGGCCTGAAAATGGAGGCAGGCAATGTAATGGACCCGACCGGAGATACAAAACATGCGCAGCTCATAAGGTAAGTTTTGCGTTTTTTGACATTTCTCTTTAAAAAGTCTGATGTGGATAAAAATAAAAATAATTATCTTTTCGCACGCAAAGATTTGTACAAAAAGTCCTACTCGCACAACCGTTTCCCAATACGCGACAGAGGTGTGCAGCCGAGCAGCACAAGTGGATACTGAACTGACTGGACGAGGATACATGTCGAGCTCGAACGATGGTATCAATCAATCTCTTAACTATTTTCTCACGCAATGCAAATATTTTTGAAAAAATGACCGTTTGATTAGCTTTAATTATAAAAGTCATTGCACGCTTGATACAAAATACAGTCAAAAGCATATAAGACCAAAGCTTAAAATAGATAAACCAGGTAAGCCACACACGATTATAACTTTTGACTGAGGAAACGTCCTTTAGAATTTTCCATCTGCATCCTTAGCTTTGCTTCTAATACTTGCTACAACCTAAATTAAGAAATGCTTAATCACGGTCATAATTTTAATGTTGTCATTTCAAAAGTGGAAAGAGCATGTTCCGTTTGGTGTGAAACAAATGACAACAGTGGACCTCGAAGCAGAGGTTGGAGTTTTCCGGACGGTACTGCTTGCAAATTGATGTCATTACCTAAAGCAGCTCAAACGTTTTGCGTAGCAGGAAAATGTCAGGTATTAAACAAAATGCTATTCAAATGTCACTGAAACAATGAAATATCTTTTGCCGTAATTTAAGTAAGATGTCAAAACAATAAAGCTAATAACTGCTTATTACAATTACGACATCCTTTCTTTAAATAATGTCACAGGAATTTACATGCAATCCCTACTCTCACTTCCGTCTCTCCGAAGACGACTGCGTGTTCACAAGTAGTAATGATGTCATTCCAAGCAAGAGCAGTGATAATCGCCGCTTTAGCGAGGCGTCCAGCTCTGGAGTTAAAATCAATCACAGGAGTGGAAAAGTTGGGTGGACGGATTGGGAGAATCAAAGCGAGTGCAAACTTGCGTGTTTGGCCCCTGCGAAAGGTCTGCAACTTGTAAAGAGACAATGTGCCTCTGACGACGCTTTGTGCAGCGGCTTGTCGCTTTCCGTGAGACTTTGCAAGCCCGACAAATACACCGTACGTTTCTTATTTTACTTCGGATTTTTTTTCGTGCCAAACCATTACCAATTATCAATTACACTAATTATTACTCACTTACTTATGTATCTCATAACATCTCAAACCACCCTTTTCCATAAAGGTTCAAACTAACGGCTGTTCAAGACTGCAGACTCCATTTGAGTATGCGACTAAAGTTTGTAGCAAATATTCTGACAAGGTCGCAGGACTATCAGGGATTGGAATGCAGCTTTCACCGACGAAAGGTGGGTTTGGAGATACTATAGAGTTTTAAAATATGAACATGATTAAACATAAGCACATAATTATCTTTCCATTCAGATGATATCGATAGACCCTGTAGAATAGGCTGCCAAGACGCATCAATTGCGTACAGGTTCTACATGGTGAACGGCGAGGAAGGTTGGTTTCCAGATAAGCAAACTTAGTCTAATTATGCTACATTTTTACACTTTTTCACCAACAAAAATTACAATGTCTTTACAGGTTGGTTCCCAGCTGGAACTGATTGTTCAAGAGGAGACCAGGATAAAAAGGCATACTGCATGGCTGGAAAATGCGTTGTATGTTTTTACTTTTTAATGTATTACTAAGACTTTAAAAACACATTCCACTGTGATTTATTTATCAAAAATATTTTTCTAATCGTTGCAAAGGATTTTGGAGACGATGACACACCGTTGTACCAACTCAACAATAACATGATGGATTCTTTGTTCCAACTTCCTCAGCAGCCGAGAAATAAGCGTCAAGCGTCTTATAACATTATGGAGCCCCTTAAAACTGATCCCAGTATGGATGAATCGAGCTTGAAAAAACTAGTACATAAATTCAGTCAAGAGACGGGTAAATAAATTTTATAAACATATTTTGCAAGAAATTAAATGCTCTAACTAAATTGGATAACTAAATGTATGACCCCGGTGTGTATAAATAATTTCAAAGGGAACTATCCATCCATAATTCAGCGGTCACGCAGCTCAGTTGACTTTTCCAGGCCGATATTTGTCACTTCATCTTCTACAAATAATGCATATAACAACGGTTTCAACAAAAATGGACAGCCTACGTACTCATATCCAAGCACGAACGACATATTCCTAAACAATCAAAAGGACAGCAGGATCAATCGTGGAAGGAGTTTGGACATGGACTTTGTTGATGTGAAATCGGAGTTGGAAGCTGCCCACCCAGGGCAAGCAACATTCGCACATCGGTCTGGAGCTGCTGGGTTGCCTGGAAGTCCCATCGAAGGGAGTTTCTACGAATGGCGAAAAATTGTATCTGACTGCTCTGTTGCCTGTGGAGCTGGTAAGTTTCATAATACCATTACAGACTTCTGTACTTCAAAATTGTGTTCATTTGGTAGAAAAACAGTTCAAATGATTTTTTTGAAATTGAAATGAAGGCATACAAGAAGTGATCGTTCAGTGTGTGTCAGGGGATACGGTTGTTAATGATTCATTGTGCCAAGGGAGACCCCGACCTGGCTACTCTGGCTACATTAATTGCTACAAAGCCTGCGCTCGGTCGTCTTCCTCTTCCGCCTTGGAAAATGGGAAGGGGAGTCATTTATGGAACTGGATTCAAAGTATTCTGCCTCCAAAAAATATGAGCTATAGTAATAATCGGAGTCACTAATTTCGTGACCTGATTAAGTATTCACGTTTATTTTACATAAACGTTATTCAATTTCATGTATTAATATTTGTAACTGTGTACAGAAAATTACATATTCAATATTTAAAATGAAGTTTAAAGTTTATAAAAAAATGAAGTAATAATCGTATTTGTCAATTTTATATTTAATCGGTATAATATTCTATAATGTTAGCAGTTAGCACATACGTAAAATGGATTGCAGTGTAACTAGAGTTTGTTCTCTGCTGGTGTAAATTAGTGTCAATTAAGGAAACTTCACGGTCAATTACGTCGGATGACTGTCATTGTATGAGTCATTCATATTTTTGATGAAATGTTAAAGTGGCCGTAATTTGTTCACGTCCAGTTGGTGTGTAATGGACAAAAAGGAATGGAATGGGTTTTGGGCATTAATTAAAACCAAATATTTAAGTTAGTATTTTCAAAATGCGAAAAATCGCGAACCATGTTAATTTTTAACAGCAACTACGGTGCTGCAATAGGTAAATAAAAAATAGTTATAGTTATTGTAAGAACATTCCAACTGTGATCTATATACGGTACAACACTTTTGATAGTGTCCTTCATATTTAAATACGCCTTAAATTAAAGTAAGACAAATTTTGTAAATATTTTCTATTGGATTTCAACTAATAAATACCTATTAATTTCCACATTTTGATTGTGATATGTGATAAAAATAAACCTTTAAAGCTTTATGCAATCGATATTAGTTTTCGTTTCGATGAGTTTTATTAATCCTACGGTTAAGGTTAACTGTTCTCATTATGTGTATTAATAGTGCTTGGAGAACTAAATGCAAACTCGACTCTATATTTAAAGCATTTTGCTTTGTATCATCAAGGTTTAATTGAAAATATATCAATTTACAATATACAAGACGCTTTGTTATAGCCAAGGCCGCATATCACAACGATGATCTAATTTGCAATTCTTAACATGACACGAGCCCATTTTCTTGTATTATATACAATCACTTTAGGATAGAAGGCATATAATATTCTTTAAAGGAGGCATAGCTTTGGCGTAGGCAATGACAAAGTCGCCACAACCACTACATTAATTTAAATGAATTTTGTCGCGCAAAAGTGCTGTGTTCTTTCAAGACATTTGCATTTATTTTTAATTTCTCCGTTTTCGCTGTGTTTTTCCAAAATTCTTAAAATGCATGGTTTAGTATTGTTCCAAGTTTCAAGTGACATACTTCCTACTTCGAACTACATTCACTGGTTATACTTTTAAAAGGTGGCATGGGGTACTAGATTCATAGAGAATTTGCCCGTTTATTGTTGCGAGGTTGCTACTAATTGAATTATTTACAACGCCAATAAATAATGCAATAATAGCTGCATAAAGAATTACCTCAAGTGGAATCCCTGCTTCAGGAAAGAAAAATTTCGTTTTTTTACGTAATGCGACTTTATACCATTACCACAATTATTTTAACTAATGTTAATGTCATATTCAGTAGAGAATATGGTTGATGTGTATGATTGATTAATAAATAGAATTAAATCATTATAAATTGCAATGGGTAAAGTGAAACAGTCAGGATTAAAATTCGAGCATATTATTATCAATCAATGATAATGAAATTCTTGAATTGAAGATTCTTATGTTGAAAAAATACAATTGACTTTTGATACTCCTTCTGTTTTGCTAACTTAAAACTTTAAACAAAGGTCAAGTACAAGCAAGTTATGAAGGTACATCGCCGTATTCGCCGTAGGCGCTGACATTCACTTTCCGTTTGATTCGCTGATTTTCTGTTGTTGCTTATATGAACAGGAATATGAACGTGAAGACAGAATACCGAACAAACTTACGGTCGATACTAAATACCAAGTCGCATCAAGCGAAACCTGTTTAATACCGTACACCGTGTACTACACACTAAAAATATATACCTATTCTATGCAGATTTTACGTATGGCTATTCACAGACCAAACTATTCATATTATGACAAGAAGTGAGACCAACCAAACCTAAACAACAGGAGTGTCACCCGCCAAATCGCCAGTATACGCCTTATAAGGCAATGGAATGCATTTTACATACTGTATGTAGGTTCTGTTTTTCCATTTCCATGTTCGCATTCAGCATTATATGAATATGTCCAAATACCCGTATCCATATCCAATGGTTAATATTAGTTAATTATGGAATTGATGAAATCAGCTTGCGAAAACCTGTCAAGTCATAAAATGTTGTGTCCGAATTTTTAGGATTTTTATGTCAGAGCTACCATAACCGCTATATCGTTACAAATTATGCATTCTTACGTTTTTTTGTAGTTTTCCTTCAGTGTTTTAGGAAAAAGAAGAAACTAGAATACGATATTGTGCTTCATTGCCACCATAATAACTGCTTACAAAATTGCTCATGGATAATTTTTATGTCAACAACAACGTTGAACTAGAGCCAAGAATGATAGCAAGACATTCCGAGAGACGTTTGTACGTATGTAAAAGATAATTATGGAAAAATGATTTTTGTTGTTTTGAGGAACGGCATGCGACCTTTAATGTCTCGAATTGTCATTTATCCATTTGAGGAAGAAACAAACCAGTAAGAAAGAGAGACAAGAGAGGTTGAAAAAATCATCATGAATCACGATGAATAAAGACTGTCTGCTTTGGCTACACAGGGATTAATGTCTTTGTACTTTGTATGCTTGGTTATTTAAAGCTTTAGTATAGCATCACTTTCTGATGTTGTGTACAAGACTGGCTGAATCAAATTGTTGTCAACTTTGTTTGCTTGTGCAGAACAACTCTGTTCGAGGACAAAATCCTTTGTCCAAGGATATATGAGAAAGTCTGAGCTTGAACTCTAGTAGTTTACCATTTGCATCGAAAAGAGCCACACGAGCAACGAGGTTTGTCAAAACACGTTATCAGCGAAGCGAGCAAAAGGCAACAGTGGAGATTATGGAACCTGGATGTGATTGACCTGAGCGAAAGACCATTCTTGTATAGTGCATAGAAGAACGATGATGTGACCGTGAGCCATGTGCCGTTGTTTTGTACATTGTAACAAACAAATAGAATAACGCACTTGTTACTTGACGTGCCTTCATTTGTCATTACCCAAAATTGCAAATCGCTCAGATTTGCCAAACAAACTCCAGTGAGCACTCTGCAACGTTTCATCTTTCGTAATCACTTAAGAGCCATCATTAAAATGATCTTGAAGTCACAATGTCAATTAACATCAAGTGTTCCTAATTACTTACGTAAAACTTTGCGTCTTCCAAGACGTACTATTCTATTAAGACTTGTAAAGTGGTAGCTGGCCGATAAAGTTGTGGTCCAGTCCAAGAGAAATCCAGAATGGCTGGAGGGTGTTGCTGTATGAAATCGCAAAACGCGGTTTACATAACGTCGGGAATACTCATTGTAAGAGGTGATAACTGTGATTCTCGCGTTATGTTTTAATTATCCAACCAAGTACATTAACAAATACGATTTAAATGATCATCATGTTTTATAACTTATTTAGGTAGGCTGGGCAGTTCAGCTAATTTTCTCTGTAGATCGTTTCATCAGTGCCGTTCAGTGGTCGAAAGAGTTTCCTCATGAAAGAGATGAAGGTAATTGAATTGAGTCGCATTGCTATTATTAAAAGATTCAAGAGTTCAAGAGACTTACATTAAATGTTTGAAATTGAAATCATAAAATAAAAATGTGTGTGTCAAAATGTGACAAGTGACTTTTACCTAATTTGTTTGGATGGAGAAACTACAAAATAATGAAATGTGTACACTTTAAAACTGTTATGCTAAAATCAAACTCAGGAAAACAATGTAATCAAGCCTGGACCTCTTAAAGCTTTCTAATATGACATTTTATTTGTAGACCAGATACTAAACATTTTCGTTCATTTTAAGAGAAAATCAACGAAGAGAAAATAGAAGTCCACATAAACATGACTATGGATGGACATCCGCTTCGGATTTATTAGAGATTTTATCATTTTGTTTCCAGACGGAGGCACAAGAGTGGGTGTGTCAGGATTATTGGTTATTGTGGATTCCTCGCAAACAGCGCTTTCAGCATTACTTCTGTCAGCTACATTCTTAGTAAGATGACCTATTTAAAAGCAAGCTTATGATTTCTGTTTAGTACTTTACTCAAACAACTAAACTAAATTGATTTTTTAAAACTTAATACAATTGAATATGTTCTTAATTGGTTCGCAGAGAGATCTCAATAAACTCCAGCCGTGGTTCATTCTCACAGGCGTTGCAACAATTATCTATGTCCCGTTGAGCACGGCCGCCTGTATACTGAATGTTACAACTCCATTGGAATTTGTTCTTTCGTGGTTCCTTTTAATCCTTGTTTTGTATTCATTTTGGTTAGTGTATGAATTTAAAAAAGAATTTTCTAGCAGTTCAATGGAAAGACTTTTGTAGCAGTAGTATTCATACAAGATATGCGTAGAATACGCACTATATTCTTAAAGTATTAAATCTTTGTTCATTTCGTTTACCATAATATGTATTATACTCGCAATAAAATTTAATTTACTGGTTAAACATGACGAGGTCATTCGACATTTCGTCATCAGTTCTTTAACCTGGTCACCTTTTTGTAGCCGTAGTTCTGTTTTGTTCTCCTCCTGATAAATTCATCAAAGTACACAATAACTGTAAAAGTGGTATGTAGGTACAAAATCGTTACACAGCGGTCGAATGAGTACTTAAGATGTATAACTCTAGAAAGCTATGGAAATATTATCCCATGAACTTTCAAAAATATAAAAGTACATTAATTCGATTTCGCCCATTTTCAATTGCGCAACTAATCTTAACTGAATTAGGCACAAGACTGTGGAAAGTAATGGTCCGCTGGAGTCCAAAGTTAAAAATCTATACGCATTTAATTTTATTGAAGAATACTCTAGTGAAATATCAAACATGGATAAAAGTGGCAGACTTTCATCAAGGAGAGCCTTCCTAAGAGCGAATGAAAATGATATTGTATTTCGTCGCTCCGAAATTTTTCACCAAATGCTCATGGAAGACTTCCGCTTTATGGAAGCTGCACGATTGCACTCTGGAGAGTATGATGCGGCGACTTTGAAACCGGAGAATTTATTTCGTACTGCTCCACACTCTTTGCTCTAATTCTATTTAATTCAAAACGAGACACTTTCTGTTTTACATTTATAACATTTTAAAATTGTTGACTCTATTTTCTGATAGCGAAAGAAAAGTTTCGACAACTCCTTGTAACGAATCCTCATGGCCTTATAAATTTTGCGCGGTATGCCACAGTAGACACCGGCGTAGGTCCCGTTTAAGTTTTTGCTATGTGTTTTATGGTAAATAGTAAGAATGTTTTATACTCCGTGTTACTGCATTTGTTTAAAGAACGATGATGTGGATTTTCGAGTCCTGCGCTTTCAAACAAAAATGTCAAACTATCCGCAACTGGATATCTGGGCACATTGGCTTCTAAACACCACTGCGTTTCAATTTATCATGGTATTTGTGATCGTGGTCAACTCAATTTTTATAGCATGGGATCTGGAACTGGGCCTAGAAGACAAGAACAGGCCAATGAGACGATGGTTGGAAGCAATAGATTTCTTTTTTCTTTGTCTCTTTGTGTCAGAAATTTTACTGAAGTGGATCGATGACTTCCGTGGCTTTTGGCTAGACGGATGGAATATTTTCGATTTTATGTGCACCGTCACATCACTCGTCCCTCCAATTTTGGATGTGCTTTATCCAAGCAAAGTGAGTGAAGAGGATGGAGGCGGAACTGATGGAGACATTTATCTCACACCTGTCAAGTACTTGAGAATCATTAGGATATTCCGGTCACTCAATGTGGTCACTCGGGTACATAAAATCCAGATTATTTGGGAAGCCGTTTTGAAGACATTTGGAGAGCTCATCTCTATCACATGCCTGATGGCGATCTTCTTTTATATCTTTGCAATCATT
Organism: Cyphoderus albinus; assembly: GCA_021029165.1. NCBI lineage: Eukaryota > Metazoa > Arthropoda > Collembola > Entomobryomorpha > Paronellidae > Cyphoderus > Cyphoderus albinus. The sequence continues at coordinate 17,481 of VYYJ01001295.1, read as the reverse complement.
GGCATCAACATGTTTGAAAGATTCACCCGGTCCCATTTACCCGAACTTAAGTATCGCGATGCCTTCCAAGTACGCATCATAACAATCAACAAAGATAAAACTAGTTTACCCCAAAAACTGTTTATCACACATTTCCCTTTTCAGTCAATTCCGAAGGCGGTCGTACATTTATTCTTGGTTTTTACTGTCGATCAATACGAAGACTTTCTTGACAGCCTTGTCAGAGTAATGAGTTATCCTGTTCCGGTTATTTACATTTTGACATGGATTCTATTAGCTGGATTTATTTTCCAAAACATATTTACAGGGGTTATGGGTAAGAATATCAATATGATGCCTTAACAGAAGAGAAAGCTTCTAATAGAAATATTGAATGGAGTACTTGTTCTGAATAATTCATTTTCGTTTTAATTTTCATTTTCGCTCGTATTAATTGAAATACAATCTACTTCAATTCCAGTGAATAATTTTCAAAACATTCGTGAAAGTCTGATGGAACAGTCTGCCGAAATAACCCAGCACAGACGACTTGCCATGGAACTCCAATTCGACCAGCCTGAGTATGAATCCTATTTACAGTTGCCGATCACGTTTCAAAATTAATACTAATTATTTTAATGGTTCGTTTATCTAGGGATGAAGAAACCGATCGAACAAGTGATGGACATTTAGCATGGGAAAAAGAGCCACATCAAAATTTGCAGATTCTTGCTGCTTTAGGAGACAAATTGTCGCCAATAGTCTGGTCACGGTAAAGTCACTAAACCTAATGAACACAAACAACTTTGTACACAAATTAATTTAACATTTTTATCTTATAGTGATACGCTGTTTCAATACTTTGTAATTCTCGAAGCCCTCGCCTGCAGTATTGATGAACGACATTATCTTTTTCGGCAACTGGGTATTCATTATCTAAGCTTATTTTTATAATATACAACTTTAAACTTAATTGTAGCGTCACATTTCATAAATCTTTGTTTAACTAGACCAAGCTTTGATGCGCCACATCGATCCATAGAAGTGAATAAGCCAGATCAGCGGATTAATTTGAGATAATATTATGAAAAATAGACTAGAATTAAACTATTTAAATACCTTTGCGATAGATGATATCATCCAAATTGTAACAATATTTATGTAAATGAATAATTAAGGAATGTTCTACCTCACCAATCAACTTTAAACGTGTTAGCGTAAGTAGCGGTATTTATAAAATGGAATCATGCGCTCAATTGCAAGAAACGATAAACTCAAAACGAATCCTCCACAAAGTATCATAAAAGCTGTGAAAACATCTGCAGCTCCCAGCGCCTGTCCCGCATTATTAGACGACTCTCGGCAACGTCTTTGAAAAGCATATTTCATCCTAAGCCTATTCAGCACTCCTGGCTCTCTTATCATCGTCATTCTGTTTATCAGTTAAGTGAATCAATCTTAGCCCGAATAAACATGATGAAACTGAATCGTTATTGTAGTCCAGTTTGGAAAACTTACGCATATCGTAGAATTTCCCTGAATGGAGAAAACTTGGGTACAGGGTATCCCAAGGGAAATCCGTATTTTAACATGGACATGTCTTTAATCCCGCAAATTACTTCATCGTCCGTTGTAAATTTCATCAGGTCATACATCGTGTCACGCGTGGTAATAAAAGCATACGGATGCTTCTGCAAACGCTCGAAACCCGCGGAAACGTTGAGGTATCTCTCAAAATCTCGAGAATGTTCAACTTTTTTGTAAAATAAAGACATGGTGTCCCGAGCATTTTCCTTATACACGTAAAATGAACATAATAAATAAATGAAAAGGTGACAAAACACAAAACCTCCAAATCTGCATTACATGGCTTTACTACCTGATATAAAAGAATTGATATAAATCCTTTTCGCACTCCCACGTTCAAGTTGCTGCTTAGAAGTTCCATGGGTGACGATATGGGGTCTCTGCTGAGAGAGAGTGTTGACACAATTGCACCAGAATAACCCGCATAAGCAACAACGCCAGTGAAAGATCCCGAAAGGAAAATTGTCCTCATAGATCCAGCCTTTGGATGGTCTTCCCACCCTACCATCAGAAAATGGACTTTTACTGCTATGCTAACCATAGCCTAGAGCTTAGTATGGAACTACAGGTTTATCAGTGATTAAGAACCTTGTTGACAGATTGTTCCTAATGCCCACATAAAAGAATCTTTGGCGAAGTCGGGTTCACTTTCATCAGTACCCAAATCATTTGACTGGTCTAATCCATACCTTTTCCTAATAATGGAAAACATAATCATGCTTGATGCCAGAATGGTCCATGTAATAACGACAACCGCCCATAAAGTTGGTTTAAAAGGCTGCGAAAATATGTCACGAACAGTATTTGCTTCCGGTGGTTTGAAGAATGCATCGATTCTGAACCAGAACAATAAAGATAATATTTTAACTGTGTTAAACAATAGTAATTCAAGTTTAACGGTTTATTACAAGTGCTCATCGGACGGTGGTAAGAAACTAACGACCTTCGCCCGATCAGGTTGAAAAATTGTCACTGAAATGGCAATATCCGCTGATCCATTTGCAATTTCTCCGATGGAGCCATCCCATTGATTTGTTATCCGGTTAAGTTGCCCAAACTCGGGAGACATCATAGGCTCTACCCTGGATTGACACAGAAAGGGGTTAATCTCCAAAGAGGGTAAGTAATTGAATTGTAAAGTTCAATTGTTACAAAAATTACGTAAAATTCAGCAGTTGTTGAAGAATTCCCAGCAACGATCCAGAAAATCCATCCATATCGTAACTTATACCTCCGTCAGAATCCACGTATACATGAAGGTCATCATTGATCTCTGAGTCATTCTAAAATACGTGTGCTTAATACGTAATCATTCTAATTCCAATATCCAACAATGTGTTTTTAATTTAGATTTAAGTTGTAAAAATAAAATTTTCATTTACAACGGCTGTAACTTTCAACTTTCTCCGGTGAAAGTTAAACCGTCTCAAAGATGTCCCATCGCAAAACCTACAGTCCCACTGAACGATCCCTTTGTTTAAACGCCTGAATACAGTGTAGTTGCCGGCGCGGTAGCTTTCGTATGTCAGTATTATTCTGTCATTGGCATCAGATGAGGAAATCACCTCGAAAGTCAAGAAAAGATAAGAATTTGTGTGGAAATTCTTCACAGAATCCAAGTAAGTTTTGTTCCTTCGGACAGAACTGACTTCCAGTTCGGTAGCAAAAGATTTTGGCCAAATAATCACTGTCCAAATTCGGCGAACTTCCCTCAGAGCTATGTTAACATTTCCTATCTAAAAGTTTATTGAATAATCAGAACCATTTATTGGCTGAGCTACAAATTTTAAAAGTATCTAATTTCATACGTATTCAATGGCTCTCATAGTCCTGTCCACTGATGACATGCAAATGATTACTGCCACATCCTCTTCCGATTGAAAAATGCCTTTAATAATATTAAGTAGTTCGTTGTTGATAGAATCGGATTCCGTTGTTGCATTGTAATACGTTGAATATAAAAATTTCCTGGATACTTCATGACTTTGAATTTTATCTGCGTTTTGTGTAAATCAAGACACATGTCATACTACTTGGTAAATAATTATGGCAAATATTGATAATAAATATATTGGCAATAGATTTTCAACACTAAAAATAAGCAAAATTTACCTTCCCCCAGAATAGAATCACTTAAAATGTAAACATCTTGATGCGGTTGAAACTGTTCAATTACTGTGCCAAGTAAATCCCCACCGATTAAGGCCACCAGAAGAAAAAGAACAATTAAATAAATGTACCAATTAGCCATCTTTCCCCAAAACAAGTTTTTGAGTTTGGATTTTTTCTTAAGATAGGACTGGTTGTATGTTTTAGCCTCCACACTTCTGAAGCTTTTTCCTCCACGAAACTGACTTTCCAAACGCAAATGACATTCTCTAAATAATTGTGGCCATAAAATAAGTTGGCAAAGTTTCTCCAACAATGGCAGTTATGGTCCATAATAACTTATGGACAACAAATTCCTTTGTGGTTCCAGGTTCCAATGCCAATTCCATCCAGCATTATGTTTATGTAGGCATATAACTATCCTAAATCTTTCGAGGTGTCCTTCTAAACCTGAAATAATGTAATTATTTACTTTGTGTTTGTGGTGAGAGTTAAGAATTAAGAAATAACAAAACCTGTGCCACTTACTCCGTTTTGGGATTTTATCTTTTATCTTAGAAAAATGTAACCAATCATTTTGTGTCACAAGGCCTTTTAATATTGATAGTAAGTAACACCTGGAAAAAGTAAACTTAATTCAGCAAAGTGAAATGTCTTTATGTCACCTTTATGTCATGCCGAAGAATTATAGAAGCAAACTATAAAATCAAGTTGATATTGTTCTCGCAAACAGCGACAAATGACGATGTACCGAAGTGGGAGAACTGTCATGGAGTAACTTATACATATTTTATCAGTGTTATTTTTGTGCGCTTTGAAAATAACCGTCAATATCACCATCAATGATTACTAGAACATAACTGAACAAAATCATATTCTACTTAAATAAAAAATAATAATAGAATAGTGAAGTGAATGATTTCATACAATAAGCTAAAAAAACGATAAAATGGCAACCTCCTTCAAGTCAGATTCTGTCAACAATTTCAGTTTATTTTAAATGCAACTCAAATATTCATCTAATAATAATCGAATCTTGTACATTGTAGAAGAGTTTGACAAATGAAATCCAAAACATCGACACGAGGCAACATTACATACGTAAAAGGCGTATTGAAAAAGTAAAAGGAAATATAACAAAGGAATGAAATACAAACCATCAAGAGTTCTCTCCTTCTCTAATATCAGTCTTTGTCATAAAGAAAATCATACTTATCCATGAGCTTCATCAAAGAAGTCGGCCATTCGCTCGCCGAGCTCCGACTTTTTTTCCTAAAAGCCAATCGACTGTCTGCAAACACTTTGACAGTTTTTGTGTGCCATGTGAGAACCTACAAAGAATAGGAGTAGAGTCGTTGAGTGAGCGTTAAAAAGAATAATTAGCAATAAAGGGAATACCATAAAATTATATGTTGCCTCTAGAACTCACCTCGGTGGCATTTGCTGCTAAAGGCTGAAAAGTTTCTTTGTCAATATTGAGATCTGAGAGCAACGTTGTTTCCAGATAGCTTGGAGTCCGAATAATATTGGCTTCTGGATTCTGGTATAAGAAAAACGGTTTGGAATTAACGAATGAGTAATACAAAAAGTGATACGGAGTGTTTAGACTAAAATTACCTGAAAAATTAGATCGGTATGTACAGCAAAACTGGCAAAGTCCACTGGGAATTGCCTGTTTCTAGTAAAAGCATCAAAGAAATCCACCACAACCCCTTCTTCACTAACAACTGGACTGCTAACTATCCACTCCGTTATGGCGCCTGTAGGCCATATTGAAACTGTTGTTGTCATTTGAATCTAAGGTAAATACAAACCGGACTGATAATTAAAACATAAACATGATTAATTAGTTATTCTGAATTCTAATTTCTTGCAATTAAATCATACTTGTCTGAAAATGTCGGAGTCGTAGGTCTAAATAAATACAATTATAGCATTTTTAGTAAAAAATAAAAATGTTAATTTTGGCCATTATAAAAGGAATATTAAGCAACAAACAACTTGTTTCATTTACATTATCGTCGTCCGCAAAATAGACAACTCCGTTGAGATTATTTTTTCTAATATAACTCAGTGCTACCCGTCTTCCATTCACGCCTTTCGCCTTCGACTTTCCCTGTGGCATCATTCTGTTTGTAATGTTTGGCTTCACTGGCCTTGTCATTGACTTAAGAAGGGTAACATTAATTTGAAAACCAGACAAGAAATTGTACAGCTTTTCGAAGTGATGTGGATGCTGATGCTTCTTCGTTTTGTTTGTGTCATCCACAACAATCCATCGAACAAATTTTCTTGCCGGATACAATGCCTGCGCTACTCGAGTCAATTCAGCGTATTGATAAGGATACCTGTGCGTGGGAGTACAAACCCATACCAGTGGCGTAGACGATGCCTCCGCTTCAATTCTTGGCCAAGACCAAACTGCTCCAGGAGGTTCTGCTGCTGGAGCTGAGTGATTAGAGTTGTTGGCGATGCCGGTGGATACTCCATTGGCAATGTACATTTTCTTGAATCCCTCACTTGCTCCTGCAACCACGCTCATCCTTAACGTATCAGATTTGAGGCGATAAATGTCGCTGTCCTTTTTCTGAACTCCAGGTAGCTCTAAGTACTCTTGGCCATTTCTATCTTTGAAGACTGGGGTAATTCGAGGTGGCATCGAATCATTCGACATATTAATCTGCACAAATAAAATGATTGAGACACACAGGAAGCCCGCTATAAATGGTATGAAGCAACCCTCACAGGAGCTCTTCCCTACACGAAACATTTTCGCAACCTTTTCTAACATTATTCAACCGATTATTAACAAAACAACCGATCATACTGACCGGAAGAGCGCAAATACGAAAAATCTTGATGGATTGTGCTAAATCATTTGTGACCTTTAAAAATAAATATTTTCAACAGTATCCTAAGGGATGAATGAAGTGGAAGCAACACAATCTTTGTTGGATGTAGATATGGAAAATGCAAGATTGCTACACTTGTAACTTGTAACATTACTCTATGAAATAATGTGGATAAATGGCATAATGAATGGGTTTTAGATGAAAATAAATAATTTGAAAAGGAGTCGAAAACCGTTTTATTTCATCTTGGTATAAATTGAAATTAGTGGAACATTGTACATGATAAAGAGGAAGACTCTCCATTGTAATCCCCATCAAACTCATTAAGGCCACGTTTATGAGTCCTCTCACTGAATTTCAAAACTGCTCTGTAAAATCTGTAACAGAATCACAAAAGGAAAAATATACTGAGATAAAAAGTGACTTTTACTTTCTACTCATGTTGAATATTTATTAAAAACAGCCATTACAACGAATTATTCATGAAGTTGATCATTCACTTAACTATGTATGTATACTGATAAATTAATAATGAGAATTGAAAAATAAAGCTTTACCTTGTGGAAAATACTGCTGGAACATTCAATTGGCAATTTTCTATAATCTCAATTAGCCTATCCAACGTGCCGACATGCTTGAGGGCCCATAATCCGAGACAGTCCCGAGAAATCGGTGAAAAGTTTTTCTTGAAAATATGAAGGGGTAACGAGCAAGACGAGCACTTCCTTTCATGAAGCCCATTACCGCAGACATCAGCCCGACGAGATTCTTTCCCCTTCCGACCATGAGGCGAGCATTTATTGTTAGCATCAGTCATTATTGATTTTGAAGGAACATTTTCAAACCCATTGACAGACACTTGGTGAGAGTCGGGTGGAGATGTTCGTATAAAATGTTGTTCGTAGCACCTTAGTAATAAGCTCATATTTTGTTCATTACACTGATAATACTTGAGTGAAGGACAAGACCCACTTCGAATGATCAATTCTGCCTGGCGCTCCTCACTCAAAAACTCGTCGGCCAACGGACTTCTGAAATAAGGCTCCAGCAAACCTCTTCTCATGGCGAACATGTGAACGAGCACTTCCGTTTTTCGTTTCTGTGGACCATTTCCATTTCCGTTTCCGTCTGGTTCTGGGTAAGAAATGCTGTCATCATCATCATTATCGTCAAAGGGGGAAGACTTGAAATACTCTTCAAGTAAGAGCTTTATTATTGCTTCTTCAATCGCCTTCTGCCATGAGCTGATTTTGTCCTCCAGCGATCCAAATCCAGCTTGAAGCCCACAGCCGCACAGCTTCATCGAGTTGCCATCCTCCAGACAAGCTTTCAAGTATAACGACAACAACGATTTATTCAAGTGGCACGCGGCAATTATTTTCGTTACAATATCTTCTCTGGCCCATTTTAACAGTGGAAATGTGTCCAAGAGGATGGACACATTGCGAGGATGACTGCACCCAGGGGATTTGGAAAGCAGTACCACGGCAGACACAAAGTGATGAAGGTAATGCGCTGCATTGTTAAAACTTGACAGTCTAAAATCCCTATAAATTGTACTAAACATTTCTTCGGCCAGCTTCTCGAAGAGCTGATCGTTGAGCATGGTTCGCAGAAGGGGGCTATAAGGAACTTGCTTGGGTTTGTAGAGAAATTTACATAGGAATAGCCAGGTCATAAAATATGTTGTCAATTTATCGTAAATCCCTACCGAGTCTAAGCAGACAGTAAGGAGCAATGTATCATTTTTGTTCGCTGGATCTGTTACGAAGGGAAGTAGTAAAAGAAGCGTATCTGCGATCAGACCGTCGTAAAACAATGTTTCCGGAGATGTTCCCAAATCTCGAAACCACTGCTTTACCAATGGACAGTGAGCAAACTTGGTGAAGCATAAATTGAACGAGTTATTGGTAGCAGCAGGAGTCACAGCAGTGGCTGCAGGAGCACTGATTTTACTTGTTGATAATTCACTGACACACTTTTTAAACTGTTCTTGTTGACAGTGAAGGGAAGAAATCATTAATATCGCGAGGTCCTCGAATTTCGATAGATTACCGGACTCAGCAATTTCTTGATGCAAATTGACTAGCTTCGGCTGACTTAGAAAGCATTGTGATGCGTGGAGAACATGTGCAAGAGTTAAGTCTGATATTTTATAATCTAGCTGGGGTAATGTACATTCAATGTCTTCGTAAAACAAAAGTAACGCTTTCCATACCTGCGTGAATGACTGGAAAAAGTCATTCTGTCCGCACTTTTTTAGCACTCGAGACAACGTCGATGAAATTCTTGCATTGTTATCGTGATTGTCAGATTGATTATCGGTCGATAAAGAGGTTGCATTTGTAGCTGCCGTTAAAAGCAAGACTGGCTGAACCTCCTTGAGGAATCTTCTAACAGGTTTCTCTATCGTTTTTACGCTTTCTAACTCCACGTCGGCTACAGTTTGGTTCTGAGCAGTACTTTCAAATGAAGGGGAGTGTTGTAATCCATTATTAATTTTTAATGGGAAAGGAAGTCGACTAATTACAAACTGTGTAAATTCCGTCTCCTCTTCACCCTCACTTAATATCATTTTCCGCATGTTCTCAATTGCTAGCTCCACGTTGTGGTCGGTGGAATGTGAGGAATTTGTTGGGCCTCCATTTGAACATTGAGATGATGCATCATGCAAAGTGCTATTTTCCGCTGTTTCATCATTTGATAATTCATGAAGGGGCGTGCTGTTTAAATGAACAGTTTGTGATGGCTTTCTCCAACCCAGCGCGTAGACAGTGTGGACAATCCAACTTTCCAATACCCCATGAAGTTTAGCTCTGAAAAGCTGCTCTGCATAAGAACGGAAAGGAGTGAACGCTACAACTTCCAATTTGTTTCCGGCCCAAATAAACGCATAATTCGAAATGATTTGGAAATTATTAATTCTTTTGAAGCCATCATTCCACGCTATCACGTTGAGCGTGTGGGGGTCATAAACGTAAAGACGGTCACTGGACACAGAAACTATCATACCATCATCGGTGCATAACATTTTCCCTAAAGAAATGTTTACCCTTTCATCACAACCGGCAAAGTATCCGGTTCCATTTCCGGCTGACGTCGTCTTTGTCGGATCGAACAAAGGCATGGGATATTTAGACACTTTGCTAGACACCAGAACTTTTTTACTTTGCTGAACACTGCCTTCCATGTTGCAGCAGTGTATAACTCCAGTCCCAGCTTCCCCAACGAACAAAATTAATTTTGCAGAAGGAATCGTTCTTTCTTTGGCCAAGTCCCGGATTGACGACCGTTCAGGAAGTATCATAAGGCACAGCCCGGCCGACCGAATGTCGGTGTTCTTTGTACACTGAACACGTGTAAAATCTTCCTTCTCCAAGTCACAGAGGAATACTGCTGCCAGCGTGCACACAGTCAGATACGGAAATGAACAGTCGATTTGGAGAATTCGACTTTGCAGCTTCAGGATTATTTTTGATGGAATCGGTCGAGGAAACTCATCCAAGCAGGCAACCTATGTGAGAACAAACGGTTCTGAATTGATTAAGTGAAATATTAAAATTTATTCCCCTTTTCATTATTTCAAACATGAGGAAATGAAGACAATTTTGATTCACTCTAGTAAAACATAAAGATGAGCAGAACTTGCTAGAGCTTTTTTATTAACTCACATCCATTTGGGAGACGATTCCTTGGCTATCGCCAACGAACAAATATTTTCCGTTGGGGCTCCACTGCATTTCTGTGATTTCCGCCGTGGTATGATGGGGAACATCATATATATCCCGGAAAGCATCTATCAGCGGAACGGAAGCCGATGATTGCATGTAATGCACGTTTGGAGAAATTCTGTAAATTGATACTTTCCCACGGATAGAGCCCACTGCGATAAAAGAAAGATGAACAGCTTTCTAGTGTATGAAGTCAGCTCCAATTATTATATTGTTTACTTACCAGCAATGTCGGACTCATCCTGCGAGCATGCAATGCTACAAACCTTTCCCCCTTTGAATGGAATGATAAAGAGGAATTTGAGCGTGTCTCGTGAAAATACATAAATCGTGCCGGATGTGCTGCCCACGAAAAGAAAGAGATTTGTCGCCTCGATGTACGTCAACTGGAAAATGAAAAAAGTTCATGCAAAACTCACCTTTTCATCTAATCTCTTAAAATTACATACCTAACGTAAAAATAATGAAAGTTTACATGGCGGAATTTTGCACTGCTTCCAATATTAGTTTGGAAATCAAGATTCTGAAGATCAATTGTTTGAATGCGAACAAACAAAGGTGGGGTAATCTCATCCTCATCATCCTGACAAGAATCTAGATGAAGATCAAAACGATTTACTCAAAATTTACAGTCAAGAAACATGCAACCCAGACATTGTCAACTATATCATAATATAATGTACCTGTAGTTGAACTCATGTTTCATGTGGTTGATGAGAAACCAAGAATACTTTCACTTACAAATGTTTTCCACGCGACCCTTCACAATTATAAGGAGGTAATGCCTACGACTACTCCTCGTGAGTGGGACTCTTTGAAGCAAATGGAATACGTCGAACAATGACTGACTGATTTATACCTCTTCTCCATTTCACTTTGCCACAACTTGAACGCAATACTCGTACTTCTTGATGACCAAACTTGGCACTAATAAATTTTCTTTGGTTGTTGAAAGTGAAGGAAGCAGACAGAAGTAAAAGTACCTTTGTTGAGAAAACTTCCTGGAATTTCTCATGTGTCGCTTTCTTTTCTTGTCTGCATCCGTATTATTATTTACGCTCAGCAAAAGACTGCTTTTAACCCAGTTGCGCCCATTCCCGTATAAGTAAAACTCGAGCCAATCTTTTTTCTTCCTCTAATAAAAATGATTTTCAAGCACGCACAAAAAGGCCAGGAAGAAGAAATGGAAAGTAATTCGGCGTGTACTTTTACATTTTATATGGCAACTTTATACCGCTGCTTGCCAGCACAGTTACTTTCTTACTGACTCGTAAAAGTGAAAAGAGGTAAAAGTAAACAGACGAAGAAACACGCAGCACATAACACAACACTGTTAGTTAGCATACCACGAGGAGTGCTCCTCCTATCATCATTTATTCACCGTAAATATGCATGCCATTATGATTATACTCTTTTACCTATTGCCTCTAGTTTTATACGCGAACTGGAACAGATAAGTAGAGAGTCAACTTTAAGCATTTTTATCGTGATAAATGGTTTAGCCTACGCTCTCCAGACTGCCATGCCATCCACTACTGCAATGGACGCACGAGAGTGAGAGTTTTTTGCTGAGGACTGAGGACAACGCGGACATCGGCGATGCGAGCCACATTTCTTTTCTTCATGTGACTATTCACTGGTTAAAGAGGAAGAAAAAATTGTGAGAAACACATGGTGCTGCTTCCCTGGACATAATAATAAAAATAATATTTTAGGTGTAATGGAAAGAAGCTTAAAGAAAGTAACAGCTCACCCTGAGGCATCCACACGACTGCTGCGACTCTTGTGAAATTTACCTATGCAGCAATCCGACTTTGTGTGGTTTCTTCTGCGTAACGCTATTTAATGCAGAGCTCCCAGCTAGCCGCTCTCTCCGTTAAGACTCAACTCAGCACATTTTGTTGTAACTTTTTTGTTACATGATTCATTTTATGTTGGTTTGTTATAAACGATGGTCCAGCCTAAATAACTATAGTTGGATAAGATTTATAATAATTTATATATAAATAAGGGCTTAAAATCCCGTTCTTTAGTACTATCTTTTAGGTCATGCTCTTGTTCTCCAGACCCGTTTAGCCAAAGTAATCTGTACTTGAGCAGCTTCTGTGAGAACATGTTTTTCTAGAACTGGAAACTCAGCCTCCAGCCAGTCTCAGTGCTAGACCGTGGACGTCATCATCATCATATCACATTCACATCCCATAATAAAATTACCCCTTTATCTAAGTCATTCACCTTAAAACAATTCCTTTCCATTTCATAAGTGAAATGCAAATAACAGTAACATTACTGCTAATGTTGCAATAAATATTTCCATTTTCTCCTACAATCACTTCTCATCTTGTCAAAAAAGCCAGATCATCATTCTAGGGATACAACTTTGACTAAAAGACTTTTCCATTACTCGTGTTGGAAGAGAAAACGAGATGAGAAAAACAAAGCTGCGGATCACACTTACTGCTAAATATTATTGTTATTAACGTATTGCGTATTGTATTTGGTTAAGAGCTTTATGGGGATTATTTGTCCATGTCTAGAAAATCACATAACCATCAATGTCTGCATGATCCAGGACTTATCTTTTCTTTTTTTCTTTATGTGACACAACACTGTGCTCTGCATCGCACTATTTACTTTGTCGTCCATTATCTTTTTGGTTTATTTGTTCCGTGACAAAATGGCGATGAAATTCTATTTTCATTACAAACCACTTTTAATGCATCGTTGCATTGTAATGGTGGATAGTAAAACGGCGCACTCAAACTCGGATATTTTAGTTTTGCTTGAGACTCGAGACATGGAAATCTAGAAATAAAACCGTTACAGCTGTATCGTTGTGGCTTGTTCAAAATACGCTTAGCTTGTATTGTATTAATCAAGATGTTCTAGTCCTACGTCTCTTCCGCCGATTAATGTCGTATGTATGGGCAAAAGGAAAGGAAGAATCGCAGGATTTATGGCAGTGCCACATTTATATCTCGACACTGTCACCACGTACTTATAATAAATTCATATAATCCACCACCCGACCACTTTAACATGTGTGCCATATAGTAAAATGAAATTACCACTTACTTTATACTTTATACCTATTTGTGCAAAAACAGGTACACTTTCATATCATTTTTCCAACATTAATCAAAACTCGGAACTTACATAAACTTGCCTATACGTAACATGGTTTTGGTGGTAAGTAGAAGTCCTAGTTAACAAGAAAAGCAATGCATATCAACACTGATAATTCAAGAGTGTGTAAAGTAATGCGTTGCATGTTGAATGAAATCATTTTTTATCAAAAGAAATACCACCACAAGGGAAAAAGGAAAGGGCATAAATATACGAAGCTTCTGCTGGGGTAAGCTTTCTGCTTTTCAGAAAGGACCCATAAAATAATGACTTTCAGACAGAACTGAAACAGCATGCGAAAACCTACTTCAGCAATATGAGTGGAAATCAGAATGAAAATGCCGGTAGAGTAGAGAATAGGTACGTAGGGGTGGTACGACTCGAAAGTTCAGAAACGTGTGGAATTAACTAACAAAGTAATTTTCACTTTGATGTCTAGTCGTAAATTTGGATAGGATAAAACCATTGCAATGGCTAGGGTTTTCTCTGTTTGATTCTTTGGTTAACAAAGGAGAAAAATGTTTTGCAATTTCCTCTGTCTGATTACCATTGCGTTTTATTATTTTACCACGAGTATTGACGGTTTGACGTATAATAATAAGAATATCATTATAGAAGTCCATGATAAAGAAATAGCCGAGCTACGGGGATACGCATGAGGTTAAGTTAAGAGTGAGACGGGAAAAGGAGAGATATAGTAAATTGCAATAGAGATTTCATTACATTTACGTAACTCTGGAATGTGAAAGTCCCATCATTGCTCAACGCTTTCTTTTCTCACGTAACGTAGAAAAAGTTTCTCGCTTTTTTTACATGTCCTACTTCGTCTACCAAGAGCATTACTCCGTTTTAGAACAAAAACTCGGTTTAAAAAAATTCGTTTTCTTTCTCTTTGTAACATAGCCACTAGAGAGAGAACCACTCCATTCGTTATTGTTCTCTCTTTCGTATTCCACTGAATTACCGTTAGTAAACCGAGGGTGCTGGTGGAAGATTGCATTTAATATACGAGAACGAAGGGAATTGTATTCAAGGCAGTTTCACCGTCTCGAAGAAAGCCTGAGTAGGTTTTGTAAGGTACTACTTTATTCAGAAGAAATTTTCTTCATGTTTTCATTTTCAAAGCCAGAGTTGTAAATTACTTCGGGCTGATTTTTAGTATTCAATACATTTTGTGAGGAAGACATTATTGAGAGAATCCAATGTATATCAAAAAGTCGACTTGAACTCTGGAAAGAATAGAAAGGTGCAATTTGAAACTTTTTTGTTGGACAGCAGTGAAGTCGAAGCCTTCGAAACCTAAGATTCAAATGTTTAACGCGTTATTGTTATGTGTTCAGGCCAGGCGATGATATTTCCACGCATGGAACCGTAGAGCATGTTATGTCCATAACACACAGATAGAGAAAGTTTTTTTAACGAATGGTGTATGCATGCACCCAGTATTTCATTTCCTGCTTGTGTAAGAAAGAAACTCATTTCTTGTTATTATTGTGAAATGTATTCTTGACGTGACGGGAATTACGCACTGGTTCTTGCAACTTCATATGAATCAGTATGTCAAATCCTACATACAAAAGCAACGCATTTGCTTCATACCAGAGGAATAAAGTAGAATGGAGCACTTTCTCATTTCATTTCTTATTCTCTAACTTCCACAAAATGGGCTTCCGGTTCTTAAAAAACTGAATAATACAAAATATATCATGGAAGTCACGGCTACTTTTAACGCAGAATATCATCATATCAACCAGGGGCAATCTAAAACTTTGCTCGTGCTGCTTTCATGCTCAGCAGAGGTGAAAAATAGCAAAGTCCATATTTTCCAGTAAATGTCCTGGGAATTAGAAAGTGGTAGAAGTTGTGTGGTACTAGTGGTATACAATGGAATGTAGGTAGTAGTCAAGCAGTGACATTTTGTGTGTGAAAAGAATTAGTAATGAAAGTTGCCCTGATGCGATGTATCCAGTGTCCAGCATGAAAGCCCCTGCTTTTGAGGGCATTTACAGAATTAAACATTCTTGTCAAATTTGAAAGTACAAGTTGTATGATGATATAACCTGATAGCATTTGGTTATGTTATAATGCAGGCACGTAACTTTTAAAACCGGCATTAATTCTGAATGTGGGAAACTATAAATAAAATTGTAACCCGTAACCCGAGAATATTGTGGCCAAGACAAGCTTGTATGTAATTATGATACTTCCTTGCACTAAATTTGAACAGGAAGTATTACAATTTGATACATATGTGACGATAATGTCACTTACTGGTTAAAAATTCCTGGCATATGGTTTTTAATGACTGGGTAAAATATTTCAGCACGCTCGTGACTGTGACAAATCTAAATTTTTAAGATATCATGAACAACGTTTAACTACCCAATTTAGGCTATACAATTCAAATTAAGTACATGGTTGGTGGAAGAGTTATAAATTTGGAAATAAAATAAGTTTAATTTGAAAAAGACGTTAGTAAAATTCACTGTAGTGGGTAAGGGTAGTCACGCGATTTGAATGGGGAAAAATATAAAAATTTCAGCCGGGAAACGAACCAATGCTTTTATTAGTCACCATTAGCTGATTTTTGCTGTGAAGAAAAGTGAGTCCAACTGGAGCGGAAGAAATTATTACTGATTAAATATGCTTAACTTTTCTGAACTATGGACCGAAGAGAATGCAAAAAGGACGTTGTATGTACTTACTTGCATTGAATTAAATACATGCATGACAAAGTAGGTATATCAAACAAAAATCAAATATAGATGAAATTAGTCATGACCAACTCATCACTCAAATGTCTTGTATGTAAAATCGAAATTTTATACCGGCTTGGCTTTTGGTATAATGAGATTTATATTAGTTACGCAAGGTTTCACTAATTGTATTCTAAATTACGTTCTCCATCCGCTTACATTTTGCTTGTAGCCACAAGTTTCAAACTCCAGCTCCACTCTACCAACACTTATTTTTTCCTTCGTGTGAGTCATTCACAATTTGTAAGATTCCTTTCCTTACAAAATTTGGGTTTCCTTTGCTCTCGCTTGTTCCTTCACTCTAATAACATTGAACTTTATGCTGACTCTGGATGGAACTGTGGGAAAGGAAAAATGCTGATAATAACAGTGATATGGCAAAGGCTGTAATCTTTTCATTTGCTTGCTGAACAATCTGTCTTTTTTTAGATTGTGAAATTTGACCATGGTGGCACTGCATACCTAATAAGTCTAAAAGACTCGTATTTGTTGATGTTTGCGTGTTGACTAAAGCTTGTAACATCCTTTTCAAATAATCTCGTTCAGCATTAAACGCAGTCGTTTGATTTCCTCTTACTTTTGAGAGTTCAGAATGATTCATGAATCATGATTCATTTATTTTTACAATTTGAATCCTAGATTTAAACTAATAAACTACTATTTTACTTACTTGCCGTATAAGTAGGAATTTGCTGACAGATAACACTAAAAAGTTTGTAACGAACGGTCAACCAACTATTACTTGCTAATACATACTATTGTACATGCATATGCATAATGCTCAGTCATGTCATGAGTCTTAAAAGCATGAATCACATTATACTCAAGCTACAAGCACAATATACTCTGGATTTTACACAAAAAATGTAATTCTTGCATGTAATATTTAGTAATACGATGAGCAGAAGAATGCTTAATCCCAATGCTTAATTCAGCTAAGAAATCTTGTCATTTCAGTCAGACAAGTTCTATTACAGGATTAGATCTGGAACATTAAAGTCTTGGAGAAAATGCATCTTTGAACATCTTTGATCTGCAGAGACAGTTGTTACTTGTGGTCGAACGAGGAAAAGCGTGACAAGACAGTAAGCAAATAGAGGGCTATGAACCGGTTTTGATTTCAAATCAAATTGATCTACCGGTTGTGATTGTAATATTTACTTGACTATTGTTATCAAATCTTTCAGTTTTAAGTTTAACGCATTGTTATAATGGGAGTGAAGAAAAGTTGTTTTCGTTATGGGGTTATATTAGCCCTCATCCTTGAAGTTAACTACTGCCTTTCTTATAACTCGTTCCCACTATTTTATCAGTGGGGAACACAAAACAGCAATGGACTTA
>VYYJ01001294.1:0-32982 GCA_021029165.1 Cyphoderus albinus | reverse complement strand
CATAACCTAATAAACTGCAACCATTAACCAGTGTTTTTCACTGCAATCCAATTTAATCCATTCAATTTACTCATTCTCAATTCTCTCCTCACATATTTTTATTACGATCTGTTTTTGTTTTTGTTTATGTAACTTTTTGTACGCTTCTTCCTATTCATTTATGGATATAAAACTGCTGTTAACGTAAGTATAATGAATATAATCTGAAACTCTTCAGATGTACTTCTTATTTTATAAGGAAGTTTTCATCGATGGTTTAAACCGCCCGCTCTACTGCGGGCAGTGCGGGGCATGTTACTTATGTTGCAGCTGAACAGTGGACACTCGTGTCTCGTTCTCGTCGAGGAGAGTCTCGTGTCACATCACATTTCGGTTTCCGAAGAACAGTGCGATATTACAGTACAGATTTGTGTTTAGTTAGTGAGTTTAATTAGACGTTCTATAATAAAACTTCTATTCCTTACTTCTGATTCTACTTGTACCTCCGCGCCACCATCGTCCATCATTATAATTAATTAATTGACTGCGAGATTACAAAGGTAAACCAGTGAGTCCGAATATAGATACTCAGATTTTTCCATTTAAAACGTTTTATCAATAAAACTATCCTTATATACATTACATTTAGTATATTCTTAATTATGCTACGTAATTTGTTTTCTCTTTCCAGTACAGAGTTAACCATGGTTGAAGTTACAATTAATTCCCAAGACGCGTTGAAAAACTTTCCTGCAAAACCCGACGCGGCCAAAACTTCTACTCTGATAATACAGTCTGTAACAGATCCTGGAGCGATTTTAACCTGCATTGCTAAATGCGCCGATTCCCTGGAAGTACTCCGACTGGAAAAGATCAATTTAAAGGGAGAGTTTAAAAAACGAGTCACTCTGCCAAAACTAAAATCATTTTTCTATTCCCAAGTGAAAGCCGGTGTTGGTGCAAAAGAAAACCTGGAAGATTACCTCGAAAACCTGGATGTGAAAAGCATTATTTTCTTTGATAAAAAGGCGAAATCTTGGGAATTAGAGGAAATATGGGATTTAAAAGTTAACATTACTCTGATCGTGGATGGCTGGCGAATTCTTGATGTCAATCATGACGAAATGGCTCTAACCAGCATGCTACCTCAGAGTGATTCCATTGTGGCTAATTCTCCTAGAGATTTGGCCAAGTTGGCGTTGTATGATGTGGAAATCACTTCAGACTCCCACATTCCAACTTCCGATCTGACGCATCTTACCCTGTATGAGGTCATTTTCCCGGACATTCCTGCGGTTTTGAAGCAATGTAGTCAACTAGAAGAGTTGTCAATTTATGAAGAAAATGACGATGGTGGTGATGCTGTTGCCGGCGGAAAAGGAAAGGGTAAACAGGATGAGTTGGAAGACGATGAAGACTTCGAAGACGAAGGAGTCGAAGAGGAAGAAGATGCAGATGTGGATGACTGGAATAATATTGAATTGGCAGACCTTCCAGGGAAATCACTGAAGCGGATAGCTCTTGGTCGTGCTCGCCTGTCTGCCAAGGTTAAAGGCGCAACAACAATTGATTTGGATAGTCTCTGTCTGGAGAATTTCAAAGCTGATCAAGAAAGTCTGAAATTGTTAAAGGCCAAAAATGTCCTACTTCGAGATGGCGATCCTCAGCCAACGGCAACCATACTGAAAAGAATGACTGACGCTTCATCAACAGAATCTGTTCTAATCAATGGTTTTAACTGGGAGGCTAAAGATACTAACAAAAAGAAAATGAATGAGTTGCTGAAATCTTCAAACTCTTCTGGAGAGCTGTACAGCGGAGAAGACAAATTTGTTCTGGAGAAGGCTGGATCAAAATGGAAGGGGAGAAAATTTGAAGACGAGGAGTGCTTAGAAAGACAGTTTAAACTGTTCAACTGGGCGCAGTTTTGCACAGAAGAAACATGGAAAAAGATGTTTGAATGATAAAGAAATAAAATTGATCTTACTTCTTATGGTTATTAAATATATACAATAAATTCAATTTTACATTGTAGATACATTGTATTTGGTCAAAGGTCATTTACTTTCGCCTGGAAATCCAAACAGTCAAAGATTTATATCGTATAGTACAAAGTTCATTGTCATACGCTGAATGTTTTTTTAAGTTGCAGTCTATTAAAAACTACAAATCTTTTCCCAATGCAGTTATATTTTCCAGCACGAAATTCATGTCAGCATGCGACTTTGGAGGGTATGCTGGAATGACTAGTCGTATCGCATTTGGGATGTTTTTGTGGGGGAGAGGAGAATATCCAATCATCATTGATCCATTAAGAACCATTTTTTCTTTGATTTTGGTTGTGACCTATAAAGGCAGTATTTAAAGGCATTTAAAACATGAATATTTCATAACTTTTTGTGTGATCCACAAGTGAAAGCTTTTTGGTATTGCATGTAACCTCTCCCAGATCAGTCCACCATGATTCAGTTTTGTCGAGACCCTGTAGTCGCGGTGGAATATACCAGAAATAAACATTCGTGCACTGGTGCTTGTCCAAATATAAGATGCAGTCATCACGTTCCGAAACTTTCTCGCTTATGTATCTAATTTGTAAAAGGGGAAGGGGAACCGCAGTTAGTTGCAACTTTTTACTTGCACTTGTGAAAATTGGTTAAAACTTCTAAACTTATACTACCTTGCACAATCTTCGGTGTTTTCGATCAATCTCCGAAATCCCTGAGTACCCAATGCAACCCACATGAACCATAACTTAAAAGCGTCTGCTTTTCTCCCACATTGGAAACCTAATTAGAAGAAAAATACATACTTCTTTAAACATGGCCATTGGCATTGCAGGTTTTTAATAACGTGCAGGAAATAGGAATATTCCTACTTTTGTCTCCAGCTCGATCATACTCCACAGGATAATACTTATCTGGTTGAAACAAATATGACGCTGACAAAGAGTTGCACCGTAGCAAACAATCCGGCTCCTTTGTAATAAAAATGGAGCACTGAAGCGGTGCGCCGAGCATTTTATGTGCGTTCCATGCAATTGAATCACACCTAAGATCACGATTGTTGATTAAAATGTTTGATTCTAAGCTAAAAATTAATGCCTTTCATGAATTTTGCACACTTACTTTTCAATTCCTTTCAGGTTTTCAGCTCGAAGTTTCTCGGAGAAAATAAAAGCACCTCCTAAATAGCATAAACAGATATTTTATTGATTGAAGGGATAAAAAATTCTGTAGACCATACAGTAATTGTTAATGAAGCTTGGACATGTTAATCAAGAAAATGTTCAGTTTACTGTAATCACTTCAAACTAACCCCAGGCCGCATCACTGTGGAGCCATACATTTTCCCGTTTGCAAATCTAAAACCAAAATCAGACAACTCTTAAAGAATATATTATTAGTAATAAAATAGTTAACCATAAAAGAAAGCTAAGATTTTAAGAAACCTCTGAGATAGCTTCCAAATCATCAAAGGCACCTAAAACTGTGGTTCCACAGGTGGCATTAACAACAAGGGGTACTTTGCCTTCTTCTCGGCTTTTCTTGATGGCAGCTTCCAACTCAGTAGGTATCATTTGTCCGAATCGGTTCGTCTTTATTTTAACCACATTTTCTAGACCTAAACCCATCCAATTTGCAGCCTTGGACGCAGAATAATGTGCCTGTGGGTAATGTGGGATCAAACATATTTTAAGATTTAATACCTCTTTCATTATTTGTAAGGTGTACGAGTAAAAAGTAAGTGCATGATCATACATCCTGGGATGTGTACAGAACAAGTGGGGGCATTCCAAAAAATCCCTTTTGCTTAGCATCAGGAAAGTAACGATGTCTTGCTAATGTGTAACCATACATATTGGCCATGGACCCTCCAGGTGAAAACAAGCCATCGCCTTCCTCTGTGCCGAAGAAGATAAGACGCAATTTCTTCAAGACCAAGCGCTCTACCAAAACGAAGACAGGCGCTACTTCAAATGTGTGGCTACAAGTTCAATAGAATGGTTTCCAAATGTAATTCTCAGCTCAACTTCTCATTCTAATTGTTCTAAGTTTGAGCAACGCTTGACTTACGCGTTTGTGTTCATCCGCTCAACAATATAGGACGCTGCCAAACCCATTGGGTGCACTCCGCCATAAAGTTGGTTGAGAAAGTACGGATGAGACGTATTGACACATCGTGACATGACGTATTCCGCGGTAGCCACCATGTCTTTGTCAGCGACAGTTTCTGAAGGTTCTATTGCTTTCTCCAACATTTGAGTCAGCTCTTTTTCAAGTGGCTCGGGTTGGATGAAATCTATTATGGTGCTTTGTTCGTACTCAATAATTGTTTTCAGGAGGGACTTCACAGACCCATTTTCATATCTGTTCCGTTCTTTACTCATGACTGTTTCCGTGAGAGAGAATCGTGACACGCTGAGTTAATTTCAAATTAGCATGCATAAACTATTGATTGAAACGGAAAGCAAAATCAACACTTCCCATTAAATGAAATTGCAAATCTTTCTATGAATAATTTTTATTTCACTGTGGACTCCAGCTGAGAGACTTTCCTGCACTGCTGGAAAAACTTGACTGGAACTGTAATACAGAAATGATCAATAGTTCATCCTCCTTTCCATGTACTTGTAGATTTCCTACTGATATGTACATATTTACTTTATATCACATGCTTATTTTATTGCTACTTCGTTAAACTCTTTTGCAGAGACGCTTGACGCTTGTGCAAGTTTGACACAACGCAAACGCATAGAGGCAATGAGTTGTGCTTGTGCTTTAGTACGCTATGATTGATCCCAGTTAAACTGGTAACTATTAATTCACTCAAAATTTTCCACTGCGGCATCCAGCAGATTTTGCAATTATGTTTTGATAATGTTTGTTTGACAATGCGGCAAAGACTTTCCTTTCCCGGAATCGCCAATTTTTTTGCTTCCTAAAAGTTTCAGTTTCATTCAGTTATACATGCAGGCTCTGAGTCAGAGCCTCTGACGCTATTTTTCTCAACACAGAAACTCTAGAAATCTTGGCCATAGGTCTTGCTCTACCACCTTATTCAGCATTCAGAATTAGAATCGTCGAAACGTTTGTGTTACTTGACAAATCAATAATATTGAGCGTTTTGTATAATGCATCTTATAGTCTTATAGCCTATAAGTTATAGGCTTGCTTTCATAACACTTATCGATTTATCTTTTTATCTTCTATTTCATTATGTAATACATAACGAGTTTCTTGGATTGAAATCTGTCATAAATTGGATTAGGTATACATACATACATGTACTATCCATGTGATGATATTAATATAGCAAAATTAAAAACACACTATACGCTAATAATATGTATAACGTACATTGATTAAATTCTATACCTATAGTAAATACTTATAGTATAAATAATATGTAGTTCACTACTTAAACATTGTATTGCATATGTATATAATATATGAGTGGGTCTGTCGAAAAGCTACTTTTCAATTCTAAAAACTTTGTCTCGTTATTTTCGGGCTTTATCCTTCTTCCCGTCTCAGTGTGGTCGCGCGGTCAGAGGTTAATGATCACACACAAAGCTCCATTTTTATTTCATTAGTGTGCGCATGCTTGTACTTGTGTATTTAAATTGATTTATTTAAAATAGCTCTAGAATTGTCTTCATTAGCTAAAATAATCATATATTGTTTTGTTATGAATGAAAATTTCTGATTTGGTTGAACTTCCTTTATGTTTTGCATTTTAATTTCAGTTCACTATACGCTCGTCATTCAATTTAAAAGCGACATTTCCTATAGTGGTTGATTTTAACTTGGTGGCATAAAATGGTACGTTATATTATATACCTAACAATTATAATATATGTAATGGTGCAAGATCAAATCGAGATTCAACAAAATCCAGACTTGAGATTCGTAACTTCTTTTCCCGTAGTGAAATGTTTCCTTCCGTGTCATATTAAAGTAGCCAAGTAATTACAATATGTCAAGCTAATGTTAATCTCCAAATATTCTTAGTCACTACAAACCTACTAAGCGTTTTCAGAGCTGTCTATCAAACTATCAATCAATGTAACATGCAATGTTAAATTAATGATTAATAATTTACGAATGAAAACAATGAATTTGTTTCAAGGTCTCTAGTTGCCAACAGCCAAAAGAGAAACGCTACTTGCGGTGCTGGTGATGGACAAGGACAAGCTTCAAAGTAATTAGAGAGAAACGTCTGTTTTATCCCTAGACCTGCGAACTACGCAGTAAATGAATGCTCCGATTTCCGGAATTCTTGAAATTTTTCATTTCAGTAAAAATAACGTTTTCTCGATTACATACGTCAATTGACTATTGATTGATTACTACAATCCGTCGCATTATCTTTGAATAAACGACGAATGCTATGAGAATGGAACTATAAAGTTCCTTGCAATATCTGTATACATAATTATTATTCTTCAAGACTGGGAATAATCAGTGAAAAACCTTCGAATTTCAGTAAAGGCAAATACACTGTATATTACATAATATGGAGAATGGAGAATATCTACAAACAAATGTATCATTCAGACATAAAAGAGACCGTTCTTGTAAATATTAATCAAAGTTTGATTATCAAACTACATACTTTTTACCGCTGCTGATATAATATATTGTAAAACATATTATATTGACTAAATATAAATATTACACGTGTTTAGAAAAATTAATTGTAGGGTAACAATTAACTTAATTATTGTCCCTTTCCCTTGCAATGAGAATAGTATATTTATGCTGGGAAAAGCTGGTTGAAGGGCAGTGTTCAAGGTATGCACATTTTTAATCAAGGCTACAAAAACTGTTTATGTAAACCTTGCGTGCATCATGTTATCTGTTCTCATTATCCTAAGCAAAAAGTTATTGGTGCTTTCACAGCTTTCACTATTGTTGGTAGGTGAAATGAAAGTTATATATGTTTCTGCACTATTTCACTTGACTTTTTACAGTTATTGAATACTTCTAAAACAGCTCGTTATATCTGAAGACCCTCTGTATACCACCCGATTAATACGGTTCGATTAAGTTAATGATTGTCTGTTAATGAATAATTATGGCAATGTGCACGCAAAGTCCACTTTTCCATATGTGTGGGGTACTTTTTGATTTTTCCTGACAGTTTGTTTATTTTATCTTTGCGACTTCATTATGTTCATCAAGTCACGCTTTCTCCATTTTATGATCGCAGTCTTCCGTTGTCTTGCATGCTTCGAAGTAGACTCTTGCTGTCACAGAAATATTTCTATCATTCTCACTTTACCCTGCCCCAATTTTTTGTATGAAATACGCAATACTCCAACCTCATTGGAAAGCATAAAATGGCTACAACGTGGCCTGGAACATTATCAAACTTAACATTTTGGTACCCCGGATTATCACCCCCCAGAGGAGCTGACCCACTCCCCATACCATTTCTAACAATTGAGAATGTGGATCAGCCTAAACCAACTTATCAACCTTACTCAGTAGGTTCCGCGCATCAACATCAACAGCAGACTCAATTACAGAGCGCACGTGCAACGACTACAGAAGCGTCATCGGATGTCTGGGTCCTGGACCTCACATGGGACGACGCAACATGGTAAGTAAAAATCATTTTTTAAATCTTTATTTTCTCTATTATTAATCTCCTCACGAATATTGTAGTCCCATTACAATTTAAATAACATAAGATTTTGTGACAGGATTCTAACGGCATCGTTCATCATTTTCACAATGCAAACAGGTAATCACATAATTATAGTTAACAAAACTCTGCAATTATTTTTTATCCCATGCCCTGACTAAATATTTCTTGGTCAACTATAGGATTTGGAATGTTAGAGTCTGGTTGTGTATCTGTTAAAAACGAAGCAAACATCATGATGAAAAATGTGGTTCGCCTGACATAAACACAAACTTCATTAAATGTGCTGCCCTGCGTGCTTAAACTTCCTCCAGTTTAATTATATTTTATAAAAAACGAAATGTTGGGTTTAGGTGGACGTTGTCTTTGGGGGACTTACTTACTGGATATTTGGTTTCAGTCTGAGTTTTGGTGCAGACACTGGGTCAACACCCTTCGCTGGTGTTGGAGAATACATCGTGGATTCAAATTATGAAATTATGGGGCCGGTATTTGCTTCTTTTATGTTTCAGGTGCTCATTAGTTTATCTGTATAATTATTACAATTTATATGTAACTGAATTCCTTCAATAAATTATTTAATCATGTTGGTTGCTTAACTCTAGCTGAGCTTTGCAACAACGGCTACAACTGTAAGTTTTCAAATAGTTAGCTTTTATGACATCATTGGTCATTGTTCTGCCCTACTTTGAAGTGAAACCCTTCATAGATGTGAACTATGATGTATTTCAGATAGTATCTGGAACCATGGCGGAGAGGTGCAATTTCAAATCCTATTGTTTGTTCTCTATGCTCAATACAATTGTCTACTGTGTTCCAGGTATTTACACATTGTTATTTGGGTATAGTTTTGTCGAATTTTCTTCAAATATAATGTCACTTTAAACAACGAATGTTTTATACAAATCTGAAAAGCTCGTTGGATGTGGGGTCCAGGAGGCTTTCTTTCTGCAATGGGATGCATAGACATTGCTGGTTCAGGGGCAGTACATTTACTTGGAGGTGTTTCCGGTACATGAGAACGTTTTTCGTCATATCGCCTATTCCAGCCTATTCGTGACTTTTATCTATTTGTTTAAAAAAAACTAAATTAATGACTTTTAAAGGATACGTGGCTGCTTGGATGCTTGGACCACGATTGGGGCGATATGACAATGGACCGGACCCAATGCCGTTGGGTAATCCCACTAACTGTCTTGTTGGTTTATATATACTTTGGTGGTAAACTTGCCATTTAATAATTAAAAATTATTTAATTAGTATTTGTACTGAATTATTATTATTATTATTATTATTATTAAATGTGGCTCTGTTATCACTTCATAGGGGTTGGTTAGCCTTTAATAGCGGGAGGTAAATCGTTTTATTTCATTTGTCAATGAAGTATTAAGACAACTCTGTCAAACCAGTAAAAAACCTCATGTATTATGTAAACTGCTTGTTTCAAATTTTTAGTACGTTTGGCGTTTCCGGAGATAAATGGAAGTTTGCCGCGAGGTAATTTTCCAAAAACCATTCCCTGAGGCATAACTAGGTTATATAAGTGTGTATGTATTTCAAAATTACAGAGCAGCAGTGTCAACTATGATAGCTTCAATTGGAGGTGGGCTTATCGGCAGCGTTTGGACACTGTGTAAACCTGGAAAGATCTTTCAAGTAATGGACATTGTCAACCCGGTTCTCGGAGCTCTGGTTGGTATGTTTGTCCGACTTGTACATAGCTTCCACTTTACTTTACTTGCACTTTTAATTCGAAATAAAAACTAAAACAACGCTTTAGAGATGAACTTCAATGTAAAATTGCTTATTTTATTCTTAAAAATTCCTATCACTTCTGAAGGAGTAACAGCAGGATGTGCACTCTATCATACATTCGACGCATTAATTGTCGGAATTGTGGGGGGTTTAGTCGTAATTGTGACATCTGGATTTGCGGATTTCACAAGAGTGGATGACCCTGTCGGTGCAACTGCCGTACATGCTTTTGGTGGATTCTGGGGTGTGATTGCAGTTGGGTTATTTGCAGAGGATGATAAAGGAGCTGGATTTTCTAAAGGTCATGCAGGAATTTTTCGGGGTATGTATTAACTGTTATGGGGGACCACTTTTTCGAACTTTATCTTTGAACGAAACAAAAGTGTGTATATGCCTAAATTACATCTTTGATAATACAGGTGGAACGTTTTACTTGCTTTGGATTCAACTGATAGCATGCGTGTGCATAACCGTTTGGGCAATTCTGATTACTTTCACGCTACTCTGGGTAAATTTTCCCGGTATAGTTCTACACATAATTAATGACTAATACAGAAAAATAATGATTGTTTCTTCTAAAGGTTATTAACAAAATTTTACCAATTCGGATGGAACCTCATGAAGAACTACTTGGAGCCGACTTTGTTGAACATCTAATTCGTCGGAAATATGCAGGAATAACACCAGTGCTCTCTGCTTTGGGATCGCATCCCCATATTCAAGAAATAAAAGAAACCGCTGTTCTTATCGGATGCAGTAATCCAGGTACGTATAAAATACAAATCAGCAAAGTGAAAATACCTCGGTAAAATAAAATATAAACAATTTTTATTGCGCATAAATAGTTCACGACAACATTCTCGAGACAATAGACGAAATCAATGGAAGAAGGAGATGGAAAAAGCTGCGGACTGCAGCTCTAGCTGTAGCTATCTTGTCTTCAAAATTAAAAAGATCAGCACGAAAGGTTTCAGTGGGTAATAATAAGATTCTGCACTACAGTGACTACAACGGAAATCAGTACAATGGAACAAGTAGAATTAGTACAGCTCGATCACATCCACCACCTCCATTTTATGAAAGCGAGAAATCATTGAACTACAGAGATTTTTTAGGCGAACCTCAAAAATAAATAAAAAATATTTGTAATCTACACAAAAAATGAAAAGATAGAACTTAACAAAGCAGGAACAATGAATTTAAAGTTTAGTATTTATGGAGTTCTAACTGCAATACAATAAATGGCTAAGAATAAAAATTAGTCTATTTAAAATCTGTATCTGCACAAGTAACACTTATTACATACTGTCGAGCGGAAAGAAAAGTCATCAACTCATCGGAAAGAAAGATCGTTTTCATGTACGAAGACACCCGGAATAACTTTGGGCGGTCCTTCAAATTGCGTAATGTCCAAATCCATTTCTCTTTGCATGATTTTCCAGATATTACAGTCGAAATAGTTGTAGATGCCGTGACTGCGTGATGAATTGAAAAAATCCGTGCTTACGAAAGTAGCTTCAGTGCATCTGACAAAGCGCAACCACAATTTCAGTCCTATGTGGAATCGCCATCCGATTGCATACAGTCTTCCAGCAGCTTCTAGCTGAAGTATGTCCCGAGGGAAGTTGTAGAACAGATAGAAGAGAAGGTCCTCGGAATACAAATCCATTTTCATTGAATATCGTTCTCTGTAAAACATAATGGCGAAACATCCCAATATAGAAAATGTGGACCAATCTTAATTCTAAACATAATTAAATTAAGAATAGAGATTTTTTCGTTTACCGCAACTTATTCATTGTAATTCCAGGACCATTTAACATTTTCGAAATTGTGTTCTTCGTAACAAGGTACTCAGGACAGAGAGGTACATCCGTTTGGTGCTCTCGCTCAGAAAAGGCTTTCGGTTCCGATTGCTCTGCCAGCGGTCCAGGAAAGTATTCCCGGAGCGGTTTCCTTTCAGCGATGGCTTTGTTTCTGAATAACTCCATTTCACGAACCATCGTTTGGGAAATACCATCAGGGGTAGGCATATGACTACTACATTTTAACATAACCATCAACCCTCCAATGCCAAATTGATCATTCAGCATAGTCGAAGGCTGCTTCGTTACACCTCCTGTCAATAATTTAAAAGTAAAATTAAATCGCAGCAATTCTAAAAGCAACACAGCACAAATTTTGCTGCTCAAAGTCAGCATAAATTGAAAGAGGTAAGAGGGGAGGGGTAAGGAATAAGGATAGCTTAACAGGCAAAGCTATTAACTTTTTCAGTTGCATAAATAAGACAAAAAGCTAACCTGAGAAGTTTTTGAACATTTTTTGTCACAATGGAATGGCACAAGCTAAAGCAGAAGATAAGGACAAAAGAAAACACAAGTAACAGGTAAACTTCGATATAGTATCATGGAAAAGTGACCATAGTGAACCACTTCACCCGGCTACTCTTATATGGGTAATGCATTTAACTAATTATGACCAGTGAACAGGTTTTAGGTCATAGGTTGTAATATGCATTTATACTGAACCAATTTCTCTAGTCCCGTTCTAGTTCATTACAATGTATTTGTACCGTATTTATAATGAATTTCGGGCACCCTTGAGTTCACTATATCGAAGTTTACCTGTGTAATTAAATTACTGCCTAATGTTCAAGAAAGACCAATTAGTGAAAACCGATCTTCTCTAGTCGAGCATTTGAAACACAAGAAAACAAAAAAGCAGATGCATGAAAAATGAAAATTGATGAAAAGAAAAACGCTTTCGCTGACTGTCGACAATGCTCTGCTCTGCTCAATTCACTTACACAGACACACACACAGCCAGCACAGAGCACAGCTGCGAGCCGAGAGCACATTGACACACGAAAAACACGCAAAAATTCTTGCGGTGCGTTACTAAAACAAAATCGGCTTTGTTTCGAAATCTTTAATTGGGGTAGGTAAGGTAAACCGTTATTACCGTTTGCCCTTAATATTAATGTTGCGTGTGATTAGTTGTAGGGGTAAGAACAATAATAAAAAGAACATTCAATCATCTTGGGTTTTAGCCTTTACTTTTAAAAGTTTAGATGAGGAATATGAGGACTGCAAAAGTTATCCGAAGTTATCTGCACGTGGCAAAGGGTGCAGGAGTTAACAAACGTGGGATATCACATCCAAATCACCCTCTTCCAAGAAGGGATCATCTTTGTCTATCGATTCCAACATCCAACTTGTCTCCCGGCCCGCTCCGTTATAGTCACTCGTCCGCTGTATTACGAAACAAGGAAAATGTTTTGGAAAAAAGAGACGACAACTGTGAGGAGTCGAAAAAGTCAGATATTGAAAATGACGATGATCTCCAATTTTTCAAGCGATTATCAAAAACAATGAACCCGCATTGGATTTCAAATGCCGATTCTGTACTCAGTCGCCTTGAATTGAGTCGGTATTTGGATCCCTCCAAACGGAATCATTTGGAAGCCTTGTTCCATAGACGGATTGCGGAAGTTGACCTTGATAGAATTTCAAAGCTGTGGGAGGAACGGATTCGGTCGGCAAATGACGTAAAAAAACAGCAGGCTCTGACAGAGGAGTTGGTGTCTTTGGCTTTGTGGATACCGAATGACACGCATCCAGAATCAATGGCAATTGAGGGTGAAATTCCAAAGGAAATATTTCGATCTGGAGTACCACGAACTGATGACGTTATCGAATTTTCTAAGGTATGTCCGCCCGTAAAATTTCTGCTACTTTCACAAAACAATCCAATTCGGTTTATCAGAATTGTTTTAAAACATCACTGTTGCTGTTATTCTTCCTAGTTCTGTAACAAGTACGGACTACTTCGAGATGACCAACTCGGAAACCTGGCATACCATAGAAGCTATTACTTGAAGGTTATTTATCTTTATCTAAGCTTTATGGAGAGGAGGAAATTTTAACGCGAATGTATTAGATACTGAGTTAAGCTTTAAAACGTTTTATACAGGGGCCTTTGGCTGAGCTGGAGGAAGGACTAATTCGATATTCATTAGCCTCCTTGGAGTCAAACAATTTCCAGTTAATATCGGTTCCTGACATGCTTTACCCTCATCTGATAGAATCTTGCGGGATGAAGACAAGAAGCGACAGGGATCAAGTGTTCTGGTTGCAATCCAGTGCATCCGACGAAGCGCTTTGCTTATCCGGCACAGCGGAGATGAGTATTGGGGGATCTCTCCAAGATAAGGTCTTTGATGAAGAAGATCTTCCGATAAGGTTAACCTCGGTGAGTCGTTGCTTCCGGGCAGAAACTTCAACTGTTGAAGAAGAGCGTGGATTGTTTCGAGTTCACGAATTTACGAAAGTTGAAATGTTTGGAGTTACTGCCAATGAGACAGGTCGAGAAAGCAATGATCTACATGAGGAATTTCGAAAAATCGAGGAAGATAACTTTAGCGCGTTGAATATCCACTTCAAAACGCTTGAGATGCCTCCTTATGAGCTGGGAACAAGCGCCTTCAGAAAATTTGATATCGAGGCATGGATGCCTGGGAGGAAAATGTTTGGAGAAATTTCTAGCTGCAGCAATTGCACAGATTTTCAAAGTCGTAGGCTTAACGTTAGATATAGACCGAGAGGGACTAAAAGTGACAAAGACTTAAAATTTGTGCATACGGTTAACGGAACTGCATGTGCTATTCCAAGACTGCTCATAACTTTAGTAGAAAATTTTCAAAAGCCGAATGGAATTTTAGATATACCTTCAGTTCTGCAACCTTTCATGCCGAGAGATTGGAGAGAAGCGCTGACTAACTCTCCAGTTCCAAAAAGTATATTTTTACGTACCAAGTCACAACAAGACAAATATATACATAACTCTCGGCCACAGTTTTAGTTAATATTGTGTGTAATTAGTAATTACTTATTACGACAGAACAATAAAGCCTGACAGGGCTATTGTCTAGTCTAAATCGCTCGTAAAATAAGCTTTTCATTTTTCGGCATTTGCTTTTTATCTTTACCATTCGCCAATAATAATAGCGGTTGGCCAACCTAATTAAATGAATGACAGGTATGAAATCTGTTATGAAGACTTATTTGAAATATCCCATTTAATCTTTTCAGAATCATCCACATTAGTTATCATGTTCCAACCTGGAACTTCCAAGAAAGAAAACAATATTACACAGCATTTCACTCATACGAATAAATTCATACACCACCAAAGCATGTCTTTCTTCGTCCTAGTAAACAGCGGGGTCCGTTGTTCAAATGGTCGTATCACGTCATCGCTCATCACATCTGTAGAAGAGATGCTAAGTGCATAGCATCTTTACTCTTTGCACTAATTAATTACTTTCACCCACTCTCCCGGAAATAACATACAGTTCGAAGTTTAATTCCAAAAAGATTTTAACGGGTTTAGAAGCAAGCAGCATTGTTGCAATTTTGGCTGGCCGAAGTCAAGTAAACTTTCCGATGATGTAGATAAATAAGGAATCTGTTTTCACAAAAATATCCATAACATAATAATTATAAGGAATTATGGAGGAAAGTGAAGCCCAACTTTATTGCTGTGTGCCTTCGTGCAAAGCGACCAGCGACAACACGAGAACAGTTAGCTTTCACAGCTTTCCAAACGATAAAAGGTTACAAAAGGAATGGATTGCAGCGCTTCAGGAAATGGAGTTGTACAATCAGATTATTCAAATTGAAGGAAACGACGCTGTTGAAAGGTACAGTTGGACTTGGACCATACATAGATTTCGTTTTGTCATTATTGCTTCTCGAACTACACAATCTTTTGTTATTGTCATTGTTTATCAATTGTTTGTTTCTAAAAACTTGTAGCCTTTGCATCTGTAGTAGGCATTTTACTCAAGATGACTTCAAAAACAGTAGCAGTAACAAAACTGAAAGCAATAATTCAGTACCTTTGGGACAAACACGAGTAGTCAGGCGATCTCTAAATAACGATGCAGTACCTTCAATTTTCCCAGTGACAAATGTAAGTTTGTCGGGGAAAATGAAAAAGACACAAACACGCCCGAGCTGGAAAAGGACTTCCGTAATTTCGTCTTTGGGAACAGCGAGAAGAGAAATTACCATGCCCCTGCCTAACCCTGAGGTGAGGCAACCGGATTTCCAAGAAAGGAATACAAGAATGCGGATGCGGGCAAGGACAAATATTGCTCAAGTGTCGAGTAATTCGAAACAGAATGTTAAGAAGAAGAAGAGGCAACAAATCAGGAACGATTCGCCGTTAGGAGTACCCTCGAGTAAGCATGCAATTTAGTTTAAATAGAGCAACAAAGCACCTTACTTGTATGTGTAATCGTTTGGTTAAATTACATTGAATTAAAGAAATGATGTTGGAGAAAGTGGTGCAGCAAATGCAAAAAGCAGTGAGTTCGGCATCTGCAAATGTCGCCCTCTGCGAATCAAGTCGAAAAAGTTTGTCTCCGTCAAAATCGGAATCAGACAGTGGCACAAACCATGACTTCAAAAATATTAAACACGAAACCGATAGGCTGCCCCTGAAGAGATTGGCTTCACCAAGCAAGGTTATCTCCAAAAAGTGCTCCAAATCAGAGTCGTCTAACATTTCAGAACTTTCAACTAAGAAGGTGGCCTTGAAACAGCAGCTCACCAAACCATCAGAAATACGGGCACGTTTCACCAACATTATCTCTACTAAAATACCACAAGTGAGCAACCGGATACGACCGCGACGACAAAATATTCAGAGTGAGTATTTTTACAAAAACTAATTATAATTGCTTTATTTTGCGAGTTACATTTAAGAACATTACATGTTCGTTTTCCATTTTTAAGACGCCGACCCCGAAAGAAAGAAAGAGGGTTCGATCAGATCCATGCTTTCCGATGCCATTACGAAAGTCTTTTCGAGTCCCACCTTGGAAAAGGGAACTTCCAGGAGGAAGGGTGATTTAGGATCGTTATTTTCGACCGGGATGCCTTCGAAAAAGCAAGGACCTTTTCTGGGCAATAGAATTCTTAGAAAATCTGGACGTTTTACGGTCTTGATGTATGTACTGTTCGTCTGTTTCTTTTAGCTCATATTTTTGTAATCCGAAGATTTTAATTTTAGGGATGTTATGAATGAATTATGGTTATAGAAGTAATGATGGCCACTCGGAGCCCCTGAGGTTTTTTATAATGGGTAGCAAGAACTCTACCTTCAACAAGTAAAATCTATTTATATGTTTTAATTCTAGGGATGCAGACATTGATGTGGAAGTTGAGGATACAGTGGACCACGATAGTTACAGCAACCACTTAATGCTTCCCACACATGAATTATTAGATATCAAAGTGGATGATGAAGCAAGTGATGATAACGAAGAAGACAACGGAGATCCTTTAGATACTCAAAACACGTGTATTGTTTCAAACATCAAACTGGAAGAAGTTGACATAAACCCGGACGAAAACGAAGAGTAACTTTTTCATAACACATTGACGTACTTCTACAAATTATACACATACATATATTGGAATAGTTTTATTAAATGTAGAAAATGTCTTTAGATACGATACACCATTACTCAATGGATTTGGATTGAACGTAGATGAGACAAATAGCTGCGTTGTAAAAGAAGAAAGGTAAATAATCAATGAATAATACATCTACTTTAAAATAATGTTGGTTAAGTTTAAGTATAATAATCAAATTCCTCTAAATGCGGGATGAATGACTTTTCTCTGCAGTGAATTCGTTATGGGTGACAGCGAACAAATTGAGATTAAACCTGATGTTGCCGTTGCCTGTCAAATCGAGAACAATGATATGAACTATCTTGATATATTACCCAAAGTAGAAGTTATGGAAGACAACCAAAAGACTGAGCCTGACATTTCAGATGTCACTTGCACGCCAGATCATTCTGTGAATGATGAGACTTTGAGGTATGTATTTCCTTTTACATAATATTATTCATTACATTAACAGATTATTTGCACGGTAAGGAGTTACTAAGTATGGTTTAATGTCATATAATCTCTCTCGTTTAGCATTTCTCCGCCTTTTATAAAAGTGGAAAATATGGAGGCAGGTTAACCAGACCAAAACTCCACGAAACACGTCCACACCTTCGTAAGGCTGTGAAAGGAAGGTCGTTTTCTAGTTCGAATTCGAGTCGCTCCTTTTATTACCTTAAGCTGCAATAACTCACCTAATTTATAATTGATTGTAAATTGATAACACGGTTCAGTCACATTTTATTCATGTTTCAATTGTCAGACATTATGATTTGAGTGCTGATTTTCAAATTAGCTTCCTTTCCAAATAAATGATCAATCAGTAACAGAAGCTTTTACTGTACTAGGTTTGCTTATAGTATTTAAACGTTTTTATTTATAAAAAATTGTCTTGTGAAATTGAGAATAAAAAATGATCTTATTATTCATTTTTGTCCACCTTTTATAAATGGATGTTGCAAGAGTTCGCCACAAGTGTATCTGCATAGTGGATTGACATCTAAACATTTCTGCCATGAAATTCAGAGTAGTTTAAATACATACTATAGGAAACCGAAGAAAATAAAAGTGTTCACAATGAATCTTTACCGTTATGAAGGAACGACATAGTGTCGAGACTGTTGCCAATATTTGTAGGAGATGTGCCTGATTATTAACGGCGTAGCTTTTTTCATCCGCTTGTAATTTAGCGACGCTAGCATGCTTCGGCATAAGTGGGCCCACACACTTGTGAATCTCCCTTAATTGAGACTGTGCACTATTGCAATTCGAAAAAGGAGTTCTTCCACTAATTAATTCACAAAAGATCACTCCAAGACTCCAAACATCTGATGGCAGCCCGAACTCCTTATTAAATAATAAACAATTTCAAAAATTAACAACTATGATTTTACTCAAATTAGTAATAAATAATTTAGACTACACACCTTATCACCAGCGAGAATTTCAGGCGAGTTATAAGCGAAACATCCGGGGGTAGGTGAAGTGCTTCCAACTCTGCTGTTCGTTATGAATATTGATCGGTCAAAATCACAAATTTTGACGGTTCCGTTTTTACAGACAAGAATGTTTTCAGGAGAAAGATCTCTATGAAGACAATCGGTCTGATGAGCAAAGTGCAACCCATTCAACAACTGCTTCATTATTTTCTTGGATGCTAATGCTCCCAAGCCCGAATCGGAATCTTGAATCTCTTCACGGAGTGAGTGGTCGCAGGACTCCAAAATTAGATGATACTTGTCTTGTAACTCAAAATAGCCCAAGAGCTTTACGATATTTTTGTGCTCCAGTTTGGTCAAAGAATTAATTTCTTGTATAGCCATTAATCTATTGTCCAAATCTTCCAAGATGGTATCGAATGGCTTTTCACCAAATATTTTTAATGCGACAACATTGTTCTCTTCCTTGTCAAAATAACGACCTACCTAGAATGGGAGGAACATTTAGCTTTTAAACACTTTCCCATGGGATGAATTATGTATTTCATTTCAATTAATAATTATTCAACTACCAAATTGTGACTTCCACAATTTCCTAGCCAGTGAATATGGTGGAATCTAGATTCCAACATGTTCGGTGGGGAACAAGTCCTATCAACCGAAATATTTGTTTTATATAATCTCATACGACAACATAATGGAAATTTATTGTATACTGTAATTTAGCTTATTCAAATTGATACCATGATTTCTTTTCTCTGTTCATCGACTTCTTCATTTCGGCAATTAATTTTCTCCTGGTACAAACCTCCAACTGAAGTCGGAGTCTCTCTTTTGTTGCGTCCAAAATACTTTGTCGCTTTTGGAAAGCTGCTTCATGGCGCATTTGATAAGCTGTCCATGATGGAGTTTTTTCATGAATTCTAAATGAGAAATTCTCAAAGTCGGTTGTCGAGTTTGAAGGTATGTAGAGTAGCGATGTCCTATTCTCGCTACCTTGGGAGTAATATTTCGAAAAGAAATCCTCTATTAACTTTAACATGACATTAATTAAGGTTGGTTATATTAGTTGCTGCAGACCTGTCGAAGGGAGCTCACCGTCTTCTGCAACAATTTCTGGTGCGCTTTCATTTTCTTCGTGCTCTTCGTGTGGTTTCATTTCATTACAAACTTTAAATGTCGCAGGAGGTTTCTCTCTAAGTTTGTTCAGTGATCGATTCGAGCTTCTTGCCATCACACTTTTTCTGGACTATTAAGTCAAGTCAAGTTTATAAAATGCTCAATTTATCAATATTTGTTTTATGATATTATGTAAATGTGTGCAATTACCATATGACACGAAACACACGTAGAACATCTTCGACAGGCGTTTGCACTGGAACCCGTCTTTAGAATTATCGGTTCGAAACGTGCTTGGCGAAGTGGCTCTATGTAATTTCTTTGCAGTTTTGACATGGACACTCGAGGGACATAAATTATGTAGTCACCCGCAGCATTGTCATCAGAAAGGCATTTATGTAGAAATTCTACTGACATATTACGACGGGAATTGTTGGCATCTGACTCATCAGACTTCCGATCACTTTGGTACTTAATCGGAGGTGGTTTTAGTTTTAAGTTCCCGAGACGGTCTTCGTCCTCTACAGCCGCAGGCTTCGCTCTACAAAAAAAGTTATAAATACCGGCGCAAAAGCGGTTGACACAGCACTTTTGTGGTGGCCTCGATATCAAATTTGTTGCTGGGGTCTTCCTTTGTCGGATCCTCTGAGGTCGGTGGACAAAGGTAATGCAATCTTTGGGACCAAATTCAGCATCCATTGTACTTAAACTTTCAGATGAGTTTCTACTTTGAACAACTCCATACTTTTTCGTCGAACTCTTCGAAAAGGTCATTCCGTCTATTTAGCAAAAATAATCTACGAGCTGGACGATGGGAAAACAGTCAACCTCAATCCTACAAAATACCAATGTACATCGCCCTTACAAAACAAACCTTCTCTCTCATCATAATTTGGTAGTTGCCTATTGCACTATAATGAAGTTTTCTTAATAAAGTAATGAAGAACCACTTTACCAAGGCATTAATAAAAGGCTAGATATTTCTTCTCATAAACTGGAAAAGTTTCGATGGGAATTGATAACCACAAAAAGACAGACCGGACACCGAACTGGAAACATTTCTTATTTCTAACAATGATGTGTGAAAATCATTACAATAATTTTATTCTACTCGTAAAATAGTATAAATACAATTTCTAAACTTGATTCCTTTACAGTAAAAAGAGCGCACTAAATAGTAAATATATTTACCGAACATTTTAATAGTCTAAATAGTCTTTAGGTATTTAAACATCTAGTCGCTGGTAGTATTCGCCTTAGAAAGCAAGCCTTTCTTTTTCAATTTTCGACTTAATTCCACATTTTTAGCAAAGAAAGCAGTTTCTCTCTTGGCAGCGGAGATTTCTGCTCGCACCTTGTGCTGTTGAGATATTCTTTCATACGCAAGTCTTTCATTGAGGTGGATCCAGAGAAAGCTGCAAAGTAATGCAAAACTCAATTAAAATTGCAAAATCGTACCAAGTTCGCAAAGTGTAAAAAGTTAATACCACAAGCCCTTACCCTCTAAGGTATTTAATGTTCCAAAGAAAGTCGTGATACTCCTTCGTTTTCTTTCCTCCTACGGGTTGGTTATTTAACGCATTCGCCACCCGCTTTGCATGACGCTTTTTTCTGAATTCAATCCATCCTTCAGTGAAAGTCTGATTCTTCGGTTTTCCTTTTCCCTTCCAAGGCTTTTCTAAATAAAACAAATTATTTCCCCTTAAACATGAGAAAATACCAAAAATAATTCATTACTTTTCGGTAAATACAAGACTCACTTTCTGGCTGAAGAAAAAACCTGTTCAGCTCACCAAACTGCGAATAATATTCGCGAACTTGTTTCACATTCATTTTAGGCGGCAGTCTGGACAAGTAAATAATACCCGGTTTGGATATTTTCTTTGCATTCTTTTTAGGAGTCTTCAGATTCCTTTGCTCGCTTCCAGAATCAGAATCATCCTGATTCCCCTCCTTCTGTATCTCACTTTCACTTTCTTTCTCCTCTTTCACCTCCACTTCATCCAGTTCCATTGCATCACAATCGTCACTGTCACTGCTCATTTCTTCTGTCAGTCGCTTCTTCATTTCAAATGCCTGGCACTAGCAAAGTAACAACTGGACAATTTTCTAAAATAAAGTTACATAAACATAATCGAAAACACTTTCACTGTGTTTATAATTCTGCTTTGTTTTGACTTTTCTGGTGACTTAACTTTTCAACCGAGCCTGCAAACGCACGTGTTTACTTTCACCAAATGCTGTAAAGGCATTGCTCATTGCAGTTGGTCTGTGAGTCTGTGTCTTGTTTGGTGCCATGCGTGAGGTGAGTGGTCTTTGGCCACTTTATAGTATAACGTTAAAACAAATTATGCGCTCTTACTTTCTGTATTCTGTACCACTTGAGCCGTTTTAAGTCGAAAGAACCCTGTTGTAATCAAATGATGGTAATTGTATTTGTAAACAGATTTACACACACAGGATGTGCAGCTGCTATAAACCTTTTCTTGGCTTCATTTCATTATATGAAGTTCATATTCATGTTTCTTTGCTGTTGTCACTGAACTTATCGAATGAGTTGAGCTTGAGCTGGTTTTGCAAAAAAATATATTAAGGTGCAAGTGGGAGAAAAGACGCAGAATAAACGAAGCACCTGAGGGTTTGTAATTTAGATTTTTGCACTTTTTTCTTGAATGACGTTATAAAAACGTTCGTATTTTTTTGGCGAACGAACGTTTGACTTGACTCAGGGAATTGGAGAAGAATTATCTCATTTCGGATTGACCCTCGCAGGGTATAGGAGGGTGATTTTCTTTCTTTGCTCAGTTTTTACTGTTAAAATTAAAAAGTAAAGTCAGCTGTTTAATTAAACAGTCAATTTAATTTGCTGATAACCATAACCTATCAATCAACTTGTTGTGAGTTTTGTATTAGATTTGATTATTTAATTCTGTATAAATTCACTAAAGTTTAGTGACTAAACTTATTTCGGTGGTTTTTTTTTGCTGGAAGAACTTATTCGAAGACTGATTTCCCAATATCGGGTTGTTTCGATCCAAGTAATAAAAGGTACGTTGTCGTTTTTGTTCTTAATTTATTTAATTGTTATATAACCAAACGTTGGAGTGACGATATCGGTGCATTGCATAAAATTACATTGTGCTTTGAGCATCTATTATGTAAAGAATTGCAGTCATTCTTGTAGTTTGTGGGTAATGGGTAATGAAACAATTAATTAGATTTGAATGAATGGATGAGTCAGACCCAAATGTCTCACCTGTGACCTTTACGCGAAGAAGAAGGAAAACAATTAGATAAGGGGGAAATAGTGAACGCTATTGAAGCGTAGAATAATTTGATATAGCTTTCGAGTTTAGAGTCCTTTTGTTTTTGTTCCACTGCTTTTCGACACTTTTCTGCAGAATTCATTCTGAATCTAAGCAAAATCGCAAAAGTTCACTTTCGAAATGTGAATGACTGAGCACATCCACAGATTCTATTAGCCAGTGCTCATTGCTCGAATCGAAGTGCTGATATTGGATCGCTCCATAGGTCGTCATTTGAAGTTTGAACCTCATTGAAAACTATCAATCCACAGGATTTGCGAAGGACAGATTTGACCTGAAGAAAAAAATGGCAACCCCAAGAGCCGAGACAGAAGATCAACTCAAGCTGCGGTTTCAGGTGGAATTGGAATTTGTTCAGTGCTTGGCCAACCCGAACTACCTCAATTTTTTGGCTCAAAGAGATTACTTCAAAGATCCTGCACTCATCAATTATCTCAAGTATCTTCAATACTGGAAAGAGCCAGAATACGCCCGCTACTTGAAGTATCCCATGTGCCTCTATTTCCTGGACCTCCTACAGTATCCCGAATTCCGAAAGGAGTTGGCCAACTCCAAGTGCGCAAAATTCATTGAAGACCAACAACTCCTTCATTGGCAGCATTACATCCGAAAAAGGTCAAAATTGATACCACCAAGTAGTAATCAAAGCGTACCTTCAGGCGCCAGTACCACAGGAACTCAGAGTGGCGTTACAAACGAATTGGCGGCAAACCAATCGGCGAATGTTCCAACCACAACATCTTCAACAAATAGCTCAATGCAGCCTTTGAATCCCCAGAATTCAAGTAGTCTTAAATAAAAACAATCTTGTTTCCTCTACAAATCACAGTTAGTTAGTTATTTTGCGTAAAAATGATTGCAATTTACAAAGCATGTTGGCTAGAATGAAAAGACAGATTTCTTTCCTTTGAATATTTTAACAACTTCAAGGAAAGATTTATTTATTGTTTGTGAATCCATTTCGGATTGTCATTTCCTATTGATCCTATAAACGGTTTAAATGTATTATGCTTAAATAATAATCCTGAAGTTGTGTGTGTACGCATACTACACATATGTGTGAAACTTCAAAGAAATAAATTACTATTGTTTAGGTCTTATATATCTCATCTCGGTCTATTGTAACATGTATTTTTCGAAGTGTTAGTTCCCAAAAGAGTTCTAGCTTTATCAAAATGACTTTATGAAAGAAGAAACCAAACATATGAAGGTGTAGGACCAAGCATTAATTTTATGCATTGTGTATGGTGACATAACTTTGTGGAATGTTCATATTTCATACGCATTCGCATTTATAAGCACATTTGAAAAAGATTACAGCAGATGCAATTTATTAAACTTCTGTGTGAGCATCTATTACTCACCATCATCGCCATCAACTTATCCTCCCTCCAACTTCATTTCTGTTTTGATTATGGTTTCTATCGTTTCTTTGTCTTCATCTGTCTCTCTATACCGAATTATAGATAAACTGATCTCGCTCGACGGACCAGATCGTGACCACACCATTTCGAACAATACTACTGATTACTATCATCAGTATTAATAAATTGTAAGTGTTTGATAATTACGGCGGCGCACCGTAATCGCTAAATTCAACAATCATGTCGTGTTCCGGTGGTACCGCTGTCGAGGTCCCTATTGAAGCCCCCGCCATTCCCGCAGCGGAGCATTCTCCAGTGGCAATACCTAATCATGTTGTCAGTAGTCCGCCTAAGTGCCCCTGGGGAAAAGTTGGTACACCTCCTTCGGCCGCTTTACAACCCGTCAGCTTACGAGACATAATGAGCGAGCAATTGGCAAGTAGTTTGCAAGTCGCGGAAGAGGAAAAGCTTGTCAAAGAAGTTCTCCAAGCCGAAGGAATTGAACCCCCAACGAAATTTGATTTGTCCGAGTTGCAATCAATGAGCAGTCCGACTGATGACTGTAGCAGCGATTTTTTGATTGCGCAAATGTTACAGATGCAGTACAATAAACAATATGACCAGGGCCTTAAAAAAGTCGAGGAAAAGTATAACGGCAGTTCCAAAGGTATGTAAGGTTGTGTTTGGGATATCATCATTCACGAAAAACAAATTTTGTAAATAATAACGCCAATTGGCGAACAGTTTAAACTGGATGCAATTTGATTATCTCGCAGTTTCTGTCAAGTTATCAAATTACATGATGAATCCAGGCTCCTCAGACGATAGCTCAGACGAAGACAGTCTTGAATGCGATGATAAGAAAAAAGCTTGGGACAAATTCGAAGTAGATGCATTATGATTACCATATTTAATTGTCAACTATTCTGGCATGAATTAGCATAGTTAAATGTGCAATTACTCTGTTTCAACAGGCTCACGAGAAAGCATTTCCAGTAATGCCACGATGCGGCTATGTCAAGGTTGACAATGAACTCATAACAAAACATGATGTCACCATGTGCGGCCGCAGAAATGCATGTAAGGTCATGGAAAATTTTCCACCCTGCATTCATACAGGGGATGGGGCAAGTTTTGATATGCAGCTTTCAAACAAGGTGAAAGCATCATATCTTCTGTTAAATTTCTTATTTACATACATAGTATTTCTTACATAGATATTTAATTATTAGTTTGAAACTGTTGACACATTAGGTATACAACACTTTGAAAGTATACTCAAAGTCGGAAGATGATCGTCGAACTCGGTTGCATGAGAAAAAGGATAAGTCTACTTCGGAAATGGCGATGGATGCGAAGACACGTTTGATGTTATATAAACTTGTGAATAATCAGATTCTGGAAAACGTCTACGGAGTAATTTCAACCGGAAAGGAAGCTGTTGTATTGTACGCCACTGGTGGCAGGTAGGTTGGGTACCTTGAGTATCATCTTTGACATAAATAGAGGCTGCATTCTTAATTTGTAAGTACCTTAAATTCACACGTGCATTTTAATTCTATTTGATAGTATGCCAGCAAACGCTGAATATCCTGCTGAAATTCCAAAAGAGTGTGCGGTAAAGGTATTCAAAACCACTTTGAACGAGTTCAAGACCCGTGACAAATATATAAAAGATGACTATCGGTTTAAAGATCGATTTTCAAAGCAGGTACATTTTCAAGTTCTGTAAGGCAGGAATTCTGAAGCAAGTCTAGTTCAAATTATAAATATAATC
This sequence comes from Cyphoderus albinus, assembly GCA_021029165.1. Taxonomy (NCBI): domain Eukaryota; kingdom Metazoa; phylum Arthropoda; class Collembola; order Entomobryomorpha; family Paronellidae; genus Cyphoderus; species Cyphoderus albinus. Next base: position 7,107 of record VYYJ01001294.1, on the reverse strand, counting down.
TTTACGTAATACGACTTTGTTTCGTTATTTTTCTCATAGAACCCACGTAAAATCATTCATTTGTGGGCGGAAAAGGAAATGCACAACTTGAATCGAATCGCAAAAGCTGAAATCCCCTGTCCAAAAGTGGCACTTTTGAAGAAACATGTCTTGGTCCTTGAGTTTATCGGGGAAGACATGAAGCCAGCTCCCATGCTCAAGGAAATGAAATTCTCGAAAGATGAAGACGATGCTCAGCTCAACAGTGCTTACAATCAAACTATTGCTGTGGGTTTTTAATTTTCATGTTTAAAACTTTCTTCTACAACCCATCCAGTCTACATTTCAATCAATGATTAAACCTTTTTAGATTATTACTCGACTCTACAAAGAATGCAACTTGATTCACGGTGATTTGTCTGAATACAATATTTTGTGGCACAAGGACACTTGTTATGTCATTGATGTTAGTCAGGCTGTTGAACCTGCTCATCCTCATGGATTGGAATTCTTATATCGCGATTGTGTCAATATAATCAACGTGAGTAATAGTTTGAGTAATTCTTAGAAACGTCCTCCCGATTTTAAGAAAAGCATATTGATTGGAGCCTTTTATTTTAGTTCTTTACCAAAAAAGGGGTTAAAGATATTTACACTGCGGAGTCTCTCTTTACTGAAATCTGTGGTTATCAGTTGGACGGATCAGGCCCTGAAGCAATAAACCAGGTAAAACATCCTTGGTTGTAAATATGAATAACAAGACAAACTATTTTAATTATAATTATTATAGTACACTTTGAAATGAAAATTTCATTTCAACAGATACAGGACTACGAAAAGGACCTTGAATTGCTGACTTTTGCAAAACCAGAAAAGCAATTTTCTTTTGATTATTGTTGGGAACAGTCCAAAGCTGCTGGTGGATCTAAATCTACACCATGATGAAAGTCTTGTTTTTAGTTGCTGATGGTACTTAATAATTCCAAATTCGGTGTTCGTGGGTGATTCATTCTAAAAATCGTTTTGTACTTTCAAAGTTTATATCAAATTGGAGACAATTAGCGAAAATGAAAACTACTATTACCACAAAAAATATCAATTAATCTATGTCCAACAAAAGTTGTGCGTTATGTATTTGTATCTATCAACTCAACGATATAGAATATAATACGTCCTCTAATAAAATCATACCTACCCTAAATCACATCTGCAGGTGTCAGATTTTGCTACAATCAATATTACGTAATTTTCATGCAATTCATCCCTTCATTGTCACATGATGTATAAAATTGAACATTAATTCGCTGTCGCATAAGTTTATACAATCGCGCAAATGATTTTTGAGGTTCATCCTGAAAATTCCATTAATTAGTATAAAACCCTTGGTTGACGAATACCTACGAATACCTGATCTCAAAGCAGCTACGACGAACTGACTATGAGGAAGAAGCGTAAGGTGTCGTAGGATTCATCAAAACTGAAGTTTTTCATCATTGTGGAGAAAATTGCATCTTTAATTGAAAGATTGTTTGTTCTCACAATAACGGTGGGATAAAATGCCAATGCATAAGCCATCCACTAAACAAGACGGATTATTATACCAACAAAACAATCATCGCTCTTCGTTCATTAAGCGTCAACGTCGGACGGAAGGAACAACCTTTGTCGCATTTTCCTCTTAAACATTATTATATCCGTTGTATTCCAATTTACAATCAATCACTTCAGGAAAGATAAATTATACGGCATCATTTCTTCACTGCATTTGATTTTAACGCAATCAGAATTATCTCACACACATCCGTAAACTTCTCCGCGAAAGACACTCTACCTCAGTGACTGAGGCTGTAGTCACTGCAATTGTAAGTCATGAGAAAGGCAATCAAAATGAAAGCACAATCTCAAGCACCTGATTTAAATTTCTGCAAGACAGTGAAGGACATATGTACATACTTCATTATTCATTTGTAATCTCGGCGACATGTTTCAGTAATGATTTTAAAGTGGGGGAAGTCGCACATCTTTAATTTTTCACTCGAGAGAGCACAGAAACGAGTGCTAAATTTAAAGTGGAGTTAAAATTGTGCCTTAGTTCTACTTTGCTTGACCATTTAGCGCATCAAGTGCGATGAGCATTGAGTATGCGAACATCGGTTTTGTTCTAATCTAATGAATATTCTCTGAAACTTCATGCGGTCAATTAACCAAGGACGTGCGAAGCTCAGCATCCATATTTAAAGTATGAGGATATTGAGTACACGACGCGATGAGATGTTTTAGAACAACTCAAGCTGAACTTGCTGAACAATTTTTATTAATGAAACAAAGACTTCATTTTAATCATGAACATTCAATTGCTGTTAATACATACAATTGTATTATATTTATTAATAATCAGAGAGTGACTTGCTGTTCCTTCTCGATAGAACGCTGATAGTATCACCATTCCCGGCTGACGCCAATTGTAACGCTACACAAATGGCTCACCACATTGCAAAACTAATCATTCATGCTCATTTACAAGAATCTATTTCAATAAAATCTGAGCTTTTTAAAACATTGTCATCTTCACACATCAAAAGAACCGGTACGAGCCGGTTGCAAAATGTACAAGCACGAATCCTCAGTTCAGTCATGTCGTCGGGTCGGGCTGTCAGGCTCAGACTTTAGAAAAAAGTAGTAGAAAAAGTTTTTTTTGTTGTAAAATGTTTGTTCGATTTTACATCGTGAGTGCATGTCATTCATTTTCTGCAAATCAAGTGAATAAGCAATGCAAAACTACTTTTACATTTATTTTTTGCGCAGACTTCATTATAACCATTATTTGTTGAATGTATGAAAAACACGATGGCGGTTCCTTTTGACAATTGACATTACAAAAGTCTGCTATTTAGAAAAGACTGAAAACACTAGACCAATGCAATACAGTTCTACTTTGTAGTTCATGTTTGCATACGTCTCCTTGCACTTGATATTTATTTTGGATGTCAGGAACTAGAACTGAGAATCGCAAACTATAAGTGATGTTGATAAATAATTGAGAGGTTAAAAACGGAACATTTCGTTTATTTAAACAACATCCTACTTTGTACTACTTTAACAAAACTACAATCTTGCATAAAGCCATTATGTATATGTCCTATATTGTATTTATATGTACCATATTAAATGTTCGCATATAATTTGTGCCGTCTCGCCTCTCATTATCCTATGTAACAGTTAAAAATTTGTCTTAAGCAGTATAACAATTTCGAATTTGTGATGAGTTGAATAATTCGTTATGCTCACACACTCCCATACACCACCCTCACGTCACAATTACAAAATGCAATCATTACACAAGGGAATTCTGTAACCTACAAAAATTTACCCCAGTCACCCAGTGCAATGACAAATTTTCCCAGGACGCTTTTGTAAATCATTTACAACACAACAATAAAATGTTGTGGTGGAGGTACTTTTGTAACGCAAAATGTTTTGGGGTGCATTTGTAATTTGCAAACATCAATCCATTGTTCATTCATACTATATTTTCATAGTTGTACGATTGTAAAGAGTAAAGCTTGTAAATTCTCCTTTATTGAAAGAACATCAAGCCAGTAAAATTACATTCGTCCATAAAATTATTCATTCATAAAATTTATGCATACAAAATCAAACAGAATTCAGAATGTACATTTTTCAGTAGTTTTGAGAAATAATAATAACACAAGGGGAAAGTAGTGCGCAACGAATCAAATCGGTTACGACCGAAGGTGTTCATTATTTTACGCTGGTTACTTACGTCTGTTACGAATAACGGGAATGATTGCACAGCGATGCAAGTTGAAACAAAAACTCCTTATCATTACCTATTTACTTTCCCAGAGTAGGCGGACTTCTTTTTACTGTCTTTTGTGTGCTAAATTTTCCTTCCCAAGAGTAGCCCACACGAATTCTTCTTTGAAAGAGGATATCTTAGAAATGAGGATCCTAAAAAAGCAGTCTGACTAGTAGCTAATTGCACTCTTAAAATGAACAAAACTATTACGACTTTACAAGCTATAAAAAACTACAGAGGGCTAAGAATTTTCATTTATTCCCATAAAATAGTACCATAACTTTTTATTAAAGGTAGCGTAATGTACACACGCCACTGGTAGCAAATACAGCACAACCTTATTTTAGCTGCAGCCTGAAATTAAGTAACCTATACTTATGCTATTTTTGCCTCATCTTTCAATTCATTCATATCACTCATTAATTCATTAATGACAAGATATTCAAATCAGATGATAATATAGAAACTGATATTTAAGCCGCCCACCACTGATAATGAAACTGAAAAATTTAACATTTTTAACTCTAACGAATAGACACTTACCTAAAAGTAGATGATGTGTGTAGAGGTTTAAAAAAATTTTATTGCTTCTCATGAATGACGGTTTAAAATTCTTTCATCATTTTGCTATAATATGCTTATAGACTTGTTCTACAAACACATTTTCGTTACAATAGCTCAGCTCAGCAGCAATGATTCACGGTTTTTCTATTACGATGAAGAGTCTATTTCCGTTGGCAGTTTTGATTTGATCATAAATGAAAACAAACATGTACGCATCAATTTGAATAATATTTAAATATCTAACTACTCATTCTCATTTTCACATTTTAAATTCATGTATAAAAATTATAGTAAAGCTGTATTTAAGTAAGTGCAAAGGTTTTAAAAAATTGAAGCAGACGTAAGTTATGTATAGTTTGTATGAAAAAATCCGTGTCCTGATTTTACAATAATAATTATTTTTAGGTTTAAAAAAAGATTTAATACCTACTTGAAAACCACTGCAGTATTAATGCACAATCACAATCCACAGTACTTGAAGAAGGAAGACACAAAATGATAAAATTAAATAAAACTACATCGTGATGTTATGGTTAAGCAAGCGGATTATATTTTCCCACACTTGTACGAGACCGCTCACTCAGATTCGCTTAGTTAATCATGTCTTTGAAATTTTAAACCTTCAACTTACTATTATTTGTAAGCAAACTCATATTGGTACTTACTTATCTACACCGGGATTTAGACGGGGATCATAAAGTTTACATCTTCATCTTTAAATCATATCGTTATACGTCAAATCACTGCTTTATAAGGCAAACGCAGATTTTATGCTACTCGCTTAACTTCCGCAGTTTAAAGTCATAAAAGTGCCTCTACGTTTCAATTATTTACAAGCACTCATTTTGTGTAAATACGTTTTTCATGCACCTCTGTGCTGTAATTGTAAAGTCAATGTGCCAAGAGATCATGTATCAAATGAAATGTGCATTTCGCAACTAAAATTTTATAAAATACTAAATGAAATGAAGTAACTAATGTACGCTGTGAAGCATGTTCTATAAAACATTTTATTTTCTTCTTTCTTGCATTATTTATGTATAATACCTGTGCTTTTGTGTGTGCTAAACATATGGATTAATTTTTATCAATCACAAACTTATAATATACAAAGCTAACGGTTACTGGATATTGAGTAGAGACTAAGGAAGTTTAATACTGATAAACTTACAATTAATTAATGAAAGTTTACGAATTTTACGATTAAATTGCGCGTCCTTCTTTTAATTAAGTGAGGAGCTTCTGTGTTTATGTTATAAATGTAATCATAAGTAATCAGTTCAAACCGGGCTATTAGTATGAAATGAATGAAGTAGTTATTTTCATTTTTTCAATGAGCACCCAAACAAAATTCTTGCTTTGTGGCTGAGCGCTCGACCTTGAAACTTTCAAGTTGAGAGCACATCCACCGAATTCATCGCCATGTACAAGACTAATTATTATTTGTTTTGTTTCTACTAATGTTCACTGAGTCATCAAGCAATTTTCACAAAACAAAAAAGAAAGAAAAATAAATGTTAGATTAAATCGCATTCCTCCTCTGAAAAAGCACATTTCCTATACATATACATAATGGTATAGGTATAATGTTTTCCTTTGTATTCGTCGGTAAATAAAGTACACATTTAAATGCATATAGCATTTCGCCTTTACAACTATTAGGATACACATTTTTTTTAAATAGACATCTGCCTTCCAAAGAATAAACAAATAACTCAAAATTTACCATCTTTCAGTTGAATGGACAAAAAGAAATGATTGCATGACCTGGCTTCTAAAATCATCATTACAAGCGTCTGGCGTTTGCTGCTTTTGTTGTTTCCGCTAATACTGGTAAAACTTCTTTCCCTATCTGAGGAATTTCAGTTATTTAAAAGGTTTGTATTTGAGATTGTGTATGGTAGAAATAAGCTGTATTTTTATTTATGGCTACGGCTACGTATGGTCATGAAGGTTTGGTTTATTTAATCATTTTTAAACATTGTAGTAGTGTTAATGTTAATGTTACAGTAGTGGTGGGCTCATTGATGAAGTAATATAAATAATATATGGTACAAAAAGACAAAATTTGTAAGCAATTTTAGTTATTTTTATATTATACTAGCTGAGGGTACCCGATCTCGGGTCTTGAATACACACTACATATTTTAGTAAATCCATATAAAAAGTTCAAAGTATTGTTGATATCTATGGTAAACATGATTCGGGTAGACGAAATAACCCCTTATGCCAATATTTAGCTCTGTAGCATATTGGATTCCCTTAATAAAAGAAACTTAAAACCCATGCGGGTCGTTTATAAATAAAAACCGATACCTGATTACCAGTGACTTATATTTTGCTGTTATTTGCACAGTATGTGTGTATTAACTCTTTGCATATTTTTGCCAAGTTTCATGGTTACTGTCCCTCCCTAACAGAAGTTATTACGGAAAAAACCCAAAAAAGCGGTTCTGAAAAGACATTCCGACAGGGTTGCAAAAATGCATTGTGTAAACTTATAAAAGGATTGACAAAAATTTTTTAAACTTGGTGTGGTCGTTCAGATTGGTCCAATATCCTCTTATGCCAAATTTCAACTTTGATGAGCATCGGGTTTGCTTAATAAAAGAGGCGGAAGAACCGATGCGGGTCAAACCCAAATTCAGAAACTAATCTTTACCCAGTTTTATAACTATTTTTTCATTTTTTAACCATCAGCATGGTGATCCCAGACTATCATTTTAATTTGTGTACCTTGCTGA